>OOFC01043701.1:0-15910 GCA_900323345.1 Pseudochromis fuscus | reverse complement strand
ACTATATCCTACTATCGCTTTCCCAAGGACGAAAACGCCTCTTCCATGCGCACTCGACATCCGTGCGAGTACAATTCTTCTCGGCCCAAATGAGGAGAGCTGCTACATGGTGGCACTTGGCCCTCCCGATAGCGCAAGAACAAGAACTTGTCTTGACTTCCTGACCCTCAACGTGCACCTGAGTGAAAACAACTTTGCTAATCTTCACAAAAACTCTGACACTGCAACGGAGAACAACGCTCTGAGCTGTGCTATGTTACGCTAAGCTAACAACAGCGTCCTGAGCTGTCTAACCAGAATTGGGCTTGTAAGACATTTCCAGACTCAGTTGAGTTGTCAACAAAGGATACTTACTCTAAAATAGCTCGGTAAAAAATAATTAAAGTTACACAGATAGCGTAAAGTTATCTGATGATCGACACCCTTAAGCTAGCTGCTCCCTCACCTCAACCTCGTAAATTTTATTTTTCATTGAAGCCTGAACTTTCCCTTTCAGATTTCCACCTGTCAGCATACACACATTTACAACTGAGTTATAAGAGTTCAGGCCCTTTTTCACGGATTTTGGAAAGTCCGCAAAGTACGATGTCACCGTGAAAAAGGTGACCTGTTCCTTGGCAACTGCCATAGTGTTTTCATTAGCGATAGCTGGTTTGGACACGGAAGTTATGTCGTGACGTCACACTAGCCATCCCCATTAGAATGGAGTGGTGCGTTTAAGTGCAATGCGAAAGTTTGAATCGTTAACAATACAACCAAGTACACAACAAATAATAGCAAATAAAACTTAAAGAAAATAAATATTCTCTCTCTTCCTTTTGTCCCGGTGGACATAACGAGGAGTCCTGGCTCTCAGAGGAGGAGCAGGTAAAGGAAGCAAAAGTGAGGTTACAACAGTGTCTTTTAATACATGTTTTGTTTTGTTTGTTTTTAACAAAAACTCAAACAAATGTCATGTAAATGTATTTAGTAGTTTTTCCATGATGCTGCTGAGACAGTGAGGGTGAAAACCCAACAAAAAAAGCTCTGATCCAGATGTTACTTCAGGATATTGATACATTTATTAATATGTTGGAGCATAAAGCACAGAGGATAAAGTGAACAGCACAGACATATGAGCTACATCATGGTTTGAATACACATCCAACATGTGTGAACTCAACACAAACTTCATTGAGTGAAGCGGTGAAGCGATGAGGAACGAGGTGCCTGCGTTAGCAGCACTGAAGTCAGATCTGATGTTAACTCGTCAGTGAGCCAACCTGGGCTTGTTTTCTGGACACCACTCAGCTGATAACTTTATCTGCAGTGAACTTACATTAACGGTTTATTCAACTCTAGGCACCTCCCAGTGTCAGGCCAGAACAACAGATCTGTCTTTTAATCAACTCACCAGCAGATGTTTAATTTTACCTGTACTGAGGGTGTGTGGCAGCAAGAAGATAGGAGGAGGAATATTTACAGACATAAAGAAAAAGGAACCCAGAAACATTCAAGTGTATTCAGGTCTGTAGTCAGAGAAATGCTTGTCGGGTATGATCACATTATTATTATTATTATTGTTATTGTTATTATCATTGTATTATTTTAATTATCATCACTATAACTATAAATATATTGCTATTATTATCATCATCATCTTGTTGTTATTATTATCATCATTATAATTTTATTATATCATTATTATTAAAATTAATATTGTATTGTCTTGATGCTTTTTATTATCACCATGACAATAATATTGCTATTATCATGATCATTTTATTCTTATTATTATCAATATTATAACTAAAATTACTATTAACCAAAATATATTTAAAAAATTCTTATAAAAGATATAAATATGTAGATATATAATTTTTAAAACATCCGAGCGTCCTGTGCCACAGCTACATGTGTGACTTTGTTAACAAATCAAACCATTTGGAAATTGGTTGAAAATTCAATGAACTCTAAGGTTGTGGAGTAGTCTACCTCTTACCTCCATAGATGTGCATATACTCTGGTCTCTGCTAGCCCTGTACCAAGATGGCAGCACTTTAGGCACACCCCCTCCACAGTCAATCTGACGTCTACATGTCTATGCAGCTGCCCGTGCTGTCTTGCTCATTTGCAAACTTTCTAAACTTCTAATCGACCAATCAGATTGCTCGGTCAGATCTACATGTTTTTTAATATAATCTAACAAGTTGTTTGTTTGTTTGGAAATTAAAATCACTGCATTAATCACGTTATCAAAAAGTGTGATTAGTGAAACAAACATTCTCATAATCTCAAAAATGTACCAAAGAATTCAAAAGCCATGCACTGAAAATAAAGCCAAATTATCTACAGTTACTGTGATTATTTTCCTGAATCGCGCTGTCAACATAACCTTACGTGAGAATTAACACTGCTTATCACTGAATTTCACACACTTTCTTTTTCACTGCTATAGCTGTAACTGCTGCCACTGCTCCTGCCATTGCACCTGCCACTGCCAGACCTGCTCCAGCTGCATCTCCAATTGGACCTGCAACACTTCCAACAAGAGCTCCTGTAGCACCCTTTTCAACAGCAACTCCAATACCAGCTCCTGCAGCAGCTCCTGCAACAGCTGCTCCAACACCCTTAATGAAGCTGTTGTTGCTCTCTGCTCGTCTTCTTGCTTCTTTAATCTCCAGATGTGGATATTTTCTGCGAAGATCTTCGATCTCTTCTTGTATGGCTCCCTCAGTCTCTCTGAACATTTCATTGGTGTAGCATCCTCCTCCATTATGCTCAACCAGCTTGTTGATCTTCTCCAGCAGCTCACTGACCTGCGCTGGATCCTCCTCTATGTTGCTGAAAACATGATACCCTCCACCACACTGATTGATGAATTTACGAAGATCTGTATTTCCATAGATGAATGTTTCAATGGAGACTTTCTCTCTCTTTAGTTCATCTCCACGAGTAAACAAAGCCATGGTGTAACCAACTGCTTCTTTTCCAAAGATCTCTTGAAGGATTTTCACTGTTTCCTTTTCTTCCTTGGTAAATCTTCTGGGCTCGATGATGACCAGGAACACATGAGGACCAGGAGAAACATACGAGATGCATTTTCTGATCTCTCTCTTCACCTCTTCTTCATTCAGGTCTGTGTCAAACAGACCTGGAGTATCAACTACAGCCAGTGTGTGATCTCCAAACTCTGCTGTTTCCTTCTGACACTGTGATGTCAGTGAAGAGGACACCATGGTCGACTTGAAGGCTTTTCTTCTTAAGATGGTGTTTCCTGCTGAGCTCTTCCCGACTCCAGTTTTCCCAATGAGCACAATCCTGAGGTCTGATTCATCCTCATCTGTTGGAGAAAACAACAAACATGTTACTGATGTTGATGATGGTGTCACTAACACTAAGCAGGAAACACCCTGAAGCTGGTTGTTCAGAATCCTCCAAGTTAGAGATTGCTGTGTCTGTGCTTTTATGTTGAAGTAGGCGCTTTTATTTTGTAGAGAACGATTCCGTTTCCTGTGTTCGCTCGTGTTCGGCTGTCTAATGCATTGTGGCGATGTGGCAGTCATTGACGATGTGAGTTGTGTTTATGATAAGAAATTAATATGTATGGGTGGTTTACTTGTTCTGTTGTTGTTTGGTTCTTGCATGTATTAACCCTACTTAGAAGGTGTGTTGTTATTCATTAGCACGGTCGCGATTTAGCGTTGTTTAAGCTAGCTGAGACAGTTGTTATGTTTGTTAGCTTCAGATTACGTATAATTTACATCATGCTTCATGATTATAATTTGTTGTTTTTTTTTACTGTTATATTCTTTCATAAACTGCTTAAGCTGTCATCACTGTACAAATGCAGTCTGTCAGTAAACGGCAACTTCTCAACTGATGTCTCGTGTGCTCTCTGACCAGAGCCCTGCAGTGGTCAGTTAGTGTCCAAACCAGCATTAAGAGGTCCCAATCCTCAACACTGGTGATTAACAGACCAACATGTGCTGAGTCTGGTTGGACTCTTCCAACAATGATCCTACATGTTTCTGCAGCTCTGAATGATCCCACTCAAACACATGATCAGTGTTTTCATGCAGCACAAAGTTGCTGTTGCTCTGAACCTAACGTTTGCTTCAGTGGTTTGTCTGCAGATCAGAAATGGATGTAACAGGAAGGATGTGGTCGCAGGCAGCAAGGGTCACAGCAAGGTTCTGCAATTTTACGTTCACCCTCAGTGGTGGGAGAAACACACATTTGCCTTTTTGGAAAATAATGCAGATTATAAACATGATTTTTATTTACTACCAAGGAATTAAAATGTATTTATGTGTCACCCTCTGACACAGATATGACAAATATTCACAGTAAAAGATCAAATGTGAACAAAGCCTCAATGGAGACAAAGAAACACATTGATTTCAAAAAAGACGTAAAACTATAGATGCTGAGGTTGTTGTAAAATCTATTAATGTAACATTTTTCTGGCTCTGATGTAACAAATGTTTCACAGTAAAGCCTAAAAATGTCAAATATGAACTCAAACATTTATGGAAACAGATAAAACAAATGAGGAAGTTAAACTGTCTGTTTAATACTTTACATTTCTTTTACAAAATGTTATTGTAAAACTAAACATGTATGAGAGTTGTGGCCTTTACTTACTGAGTTGATCATAGTCACTGCTCATCTCTGCAGTAAAATGTGGTTGATGTGATAAGCTGTGTCTCACTGGTGAATACTTCCGTTTTCATTTCTGTTCAAGTCAGATTCAAGGCTCCTCCTCTAACCCTGTGACGTCCACAAACTGCAGACAGTGAATCTACAGAGGGAAACTTTCACCTCGGTGTTTCTGACTTCCTGAAGGTTTATTTAGTTGTATGTTGATGACGTCATGATGGAAGATAAAAATGATCAAATTCTGATTTATTTTGACAACGAGCATCAGTCTAAATCTCATCAGTTAGTTTCTGATCAACACTTTCAGGACATGAAAGAGGTGAAAAGACACTTTGACACTTTGATTCCTTGAAGTTCTGCAGCAACAAACAGCAGACGTTAGGAGATGTACGTAATTAGAAACTATACAGACACAAATACTCCCCCATGGAAAATTAAAAACAGACAAAATTAGAACGATTGTTAATCTTTTTTTTACATAATTTGCCAGAAAACTGCAAATAAATCCTCACGTTGCTCCATGTGTCCTGCACGTTTGGATTTTTCTAAAAGTCTTCAAGGTGAAATGACACAAATCTCAAAGTTAAAAACTAACTAAGGTGAGAAAAAGTGTGATACATGACTTAACTTTATACTTTTGGATTTTAAGTTTTTCTGAAATCTAAAATCACTGGAGAAGCAGGAAAAGATGAAGCTCTGAGAAATGTTTCAACTCTTTCAGTGCATTTTCTTCTTCTTTGGCAGTAGTGGATAAAAAATGTTGCAGAAAAGCTCTGCCGCCCACTCACAGTTGATCCAATCATCTCCACAAAGGTGTGTGTGTGTGTGCTGTTAAGTAATCAGAAGAGTGTGTACACAAATACAGACGCACAACCTTTGACAGCCGCTGCACCTTCCAGCGAGAGGATGTGAGGTGAGAGTGAGGTGAGGCGGGAGGACGGTGCATTCACGGAGACGAAAGCAGACAGGTGAAAACACACTCCATAAATGTTTCACTGCAGCCGTGTGAAGCAGCTGCTGTTGTTTCGACTCGGTGGGGAAGTCAAAGGTGTTGGAGTCTGGAGTGTTCGTCTCTGTGGAGTCGTGCTGGTGACTGAGGAGAGACTGGAGCTCGGCGTAGAAGTCATGTATTCACAAAGAGCAGAAGTAAGAGGATTACATTCAGCATCCATATAAACCTGTTCAGCTGCTTCATCAGGAGCCGACCAATCGCATTTAGAAAAGACGCATGGTTGTTTGTCTATGTGTTAGCCCTGCGATAGGCTGGCAACCTGTCCAGGGTGACCCCGCCCCCTGCCCGATGACAGCTGGGATAGGCTCCAGCAGACCCCTGCGACCCAAGTGTGGACTAAGCAGGTATAGACGATGAGATGAGATGAGATTTTGTTGGGCCATGTGGGGACATCTGTCCAAAAATCTGAGTAATCATCACATCTGCTTTAAAACTGTGGAAAATGTTCTTATTTTCAAGATGACAATCATGCTGAAGGCCACAACTGCACCTGCTACAGATGCAGCTGCTGGATGATGATGATGAAGAAGAAGAAGATCAACCAGTTGTAGCCATTTCTTTTGTTCGGCTGCAGAAAGAGGAGATGAAGAGAAGACAAGAGTCATTTCCTGAGAAAAACTCAAGTCTTTGTTCAGCTACTGCATCAAATTCATATTTCTCCTTCTTTTGTTTTCCTGTTGTCTCTTCCTCATCCTCATCCTCACTTCTTAAATCCTCCTCTTCTGGCTCCTTATTAAAATCAGACCCTGCTTCAGCAGCAACAACAGCAGCACCTTGTCCTTGCCTTGGTGGCCTCTGCTGCTCTTTCCTTTGGGTCTGTTGGATTTCTACAGTCGGCCTTTCAAGTTCAGTCAGTGTCTTGAAACAGAAGTATTATCAAATCCTGCAATTTTCATTTGAAAACTGTTACATGTGCATGCAGCTAGCTTACGGCCTTGACAACCCCACAAATGCCACATGAATGTTGGACTTCTGCCTCACAAACATCTTAACTCCTTCATTAGGAAAATCTGAACAGAATCTGTTCATGAGGCTTTTCTATGAACTTTGTAAGGAGTCCTCAAGAGCAACTGAATGTGTTCTTGGAGAATACTTACCAACACATTAACAATGTTGGGTCCTGGCCCTAAATCATCCACCAACATCTTGCAATATATCATGTGGTGACAGTGTGAAGGAGAAACTTCAACTGGAACAAACATCTGACAGAACCACTGTTGTACCTGATGATCTATTTCTGACACTTATTGCAACACTTTTTATATTATTTCTAATTTAGTTTGTAAAAAGTCTTTAGCTCTGAGTGTTATTGAAAACAAAGTGATGTCTCTTTGTTACAACGCTGTTTTCCTCTGTTAGTGATGAATAATCATTTTTTATATGTTACACTATCTTTCCAGGCCTGGAGTTCTTCACAGTAATGACTCATTTCCAGCTTTCATCATGTCAACTTCAAAGTGGCCAGTTGTGAATTGCACTGAGGAGCCACCTCTTCTGATTGATTGTCTTCCTGTACAGAAGGGAGACAGCATCAAGTACAGGCTGCAGTGTTATCAACAACATCATCAGCTTGTGTAGCAGTCAGTCTGTACAGGTGCCCTCCATTGTGTGGTGTTGAAGTACAGATACAGACATACTTTATCGTCATTTTCCACACAGAGAAAATGAAATTTAAGTTTCTCCTACTGAAGGAGGAGTGGCCTCGAGTGGCCTCCACCATGTTGGACGGGGGGGAGCTCTGTCAAACATAAGCATACAGGTGCATCACAAACATTGATCACAAAGCATCAGAGGGCGTCTGGTAAGTGTGTGTGTGTGTGTGTGTGTTAATCACCATGTATGTACAGTATGTATGTACATAATGTCATTTGTCACATTTGGTCACCACAACATTATCATACTGTCATAGCTGGTTAGCTCTGCTAGGTCTAGAAGGAGGCGTAGTAAACAAGCTTGTTAGGTTTATTTTACTAAACCCTGGGCTGTGCATTGGTGGACTGGCTAACCCCCCTGTGGACTGGGACCAGGACGACTCAGGCACATTTGTAGATGTGACACATACAACATCCAAACTGGGATACGTGCTGAAAATAATACCTTCATGAATAAAGCTGTTTCCCTGCTTTAATGTTCTCCTTACTTGTTCAGTACAGTCAGTACAATGATGGTGCAGGGACAAAGTAAATCACTTTTTAACTGTAAGAACCACTAAAAGAACCATGAGCTATACCAGGGAAAGAAAAACATCATATTTCTAATAATATGTGGACACTTGAGCAGCAGCAGAGAAAAAACGAGTAAACTCTGAGTTCAAATGACTGGAGACTTTTTTCTCCCTGGTCTCTGCTCCTGGCTCAGTGCTCACCAGACTATCAAGCTGCTCCTCAGACAAAGGGAAATCACACTTAGAAATGAACTCTCCGGCTGTGTGTGTGTGTGTGTGTGTGTGTGTGTGTGGTGAAGTATAGTAAAAGTATGAAGCAGGCAGTGTGAGAGGGAGACATCCATGGGGAGCACTGAAATTGAAATAGCTTCAGTGAAATTGCTCATTTCGGTACATTATCACTTTTCAGTGCTGACTCAGTTCAGTGAGAATCTCACATCATTTATCTCTTATTTGCAGGTATCTCTCTAACTTTTTAAATTAATATTATAACCGAGCCAAGCTGCTCAGCTCTTCCAATATTGTTTGTTTGTTTGTTTTTTACTCAGTGGAAAAACAACAGGACAAAGGAGGAAAGGATTTTACACACATATGTAACACAGAGATCCTTCATGTTAAAGACAGGCAGTGGGACTGGATCAGACTCTTTTCAAGAAACTATTTCCCAGGACATGTCCTGTGATGTAAGACGAGAGAGACTGATGGGAGACACCAACCACAGAGGTTCAGGTCTGGTACAGAACAGCAGGTCGGACAAACAAGTGTCTTCAGTCTGCAGTCCAATCAGCATCAGGCAGGTTCAGGCTACAGTATCACATGTTTATTTGAATTATTTTCCAGAGTAACTCTGTGGTTTTCAGGACCGTTCAGGACACAGAAGACAAGTCTTCACAGTTATCTTTAGTCCTTAGATAATAAAACCTGCTTCAAGGTTTCAGCATCCAGCTGGTCTGTGGTCAAGTTTAGATCAAATGTGTAGGAGCTGTAGGACGACAGCGATGGATCGATCAAGAAAGCTGTTTAACCACGGAAATGCCTCATGTGGTTGTACAAAGGCTGAAATATTGATTATATATTTTTACATTTTTATTTATAAGTTGAGTTTAATTTGATGTGATGTGTTTGTATTTTTCCTGTAGTGAAGTGTGAAACCACTGATTTGTTTTTTCCATCTGATATGAACTGAAACCCAACCTGGTGTCTCCAATACTAATACAGACTCACACTGCACTGAATTATCAATCTTAATTTTAATATTTACATAGCTTCAGCTCATAATAAATGGTGAATGCACCTATATTGTTACTTTCATCATCAGGGCTTTAAAAACCACGACGATGCAGCTGCAGGGGGAGGCCCTGACCGTCCATCAGGAACAAACTCTCCTGACATCAGCTGAGCTCCAGATGAGGAATCAACGTGTGTCCTTCAAACCCAGTATATTTCTTTATGAAATAATAATATGTATGTGTCATTAAAATATCCAGAGTGTTGGAAAGAAAGCAGCAATGTTTTCTGATTTACAGAAGCTGTGGCTCTGATCTTTAAATTCGCTATTTAACCATAATCATATTTCTTTCATACATTGTATTATATTTGAATAAAACAACATTGTGTAGTTTTAAGACTGCAGGGGACTCCCACTGTTGTTACTTGGACCCTGGTGGTTGTAACACTGGGATCAGAATGATCAGTGTTGCATGTTTTATATCTGATGTATTGTTTAAAAGGAAATCTTTTATTTCTGGAAACAAAGCATGGACACGTATTCAAACATTAACATCAGATCTAAGCTTAAAAAAACCTGATTCCAGTAACGGCTTTTTAACTTGTTCAGTGTTTTTTATTTATTTATTTTTTTTTAACTTTACCTTGGTGAAATATTTCAAACATCTCGACTCTGCAGCCATTTTGAAATCATGTCAAACATCCTGTGGAAACTGAATCAGTTCAGTGAGGCAGCCGAGCAGAGGGAGGGAGGACGAACAGAAACACACATCCCTCCTTCCTGTGAACATGAAAGTCGTACAGTACTGTTGGTGTTTCAGAAATGCTCAGCACGGTGGCGGGCACAGTGCAGCTAAATGAATGTTGTGGGCAAAATCTGAAAGGCTTGAACGCAGCTACTTTTAGTTGTGACAAGCTGCAGCAAAATCCAAATCCTTTCAGATGGTGTCAGGATGTCAGAAGCAATTTGTTTGGAGAATGACTTTTTGTTTGTTTGTTTTGGACATCAAAGCAGAATGGTTTTCACAAGTGCTGTGACTCTCGGTGCTGTCATCTGCTGCACTGATATCAAACAGAAACACAAAAATCCTCATTTATTACACACCTTTGTAAAAACTTGATTATGTTGCATGACTTGGTGAACGTCCAACAGGCTGTGATGTCACGTTATTTACAGTTACTGTGCTCTGTTTCCAATGACAGCCAGTGTAATTATAATACATCCGTGCTAATAAATAACTGTGCATATGTAACTATGATTGACTACAGGGGGAGTTAAAGGCCAAGGACTAAAGAGGTGAGACATGACCTTTGTGAAGATTTACACATCCAATCAGCAGTTAGTCAGAGTCATTGATTAGAGCAAAGCGCCTCTATTTATCAGCCTTGTCTGTGCACTACAACCACACCTCTCTGTGTTGTTTAAAGAGAGCTTTCACTACTTGTAATTATGACCTACATGATGTTGTAAATTGGCAGTGATATTTTTTGTTTATCTGTTGTGGCTGCAGGAGAAGGTCAGTAAAGGACAGATTCAAACAAATGGAGCATTTCCTCAGTTTACAGAGACACAGGTTTTGGACACAGACTAAAAAATAATATAATTTAAATCACATGTGATGTATTTGATGCTATGACATGACTGTGTTCATCTACTCTGCATTAAAGATGAATGTAAGTCCATGCATAGCTGTATGTTTGTGACACTGAGAGGCCATAAAAAACATTTTCTGGCATATTTGACCATTTATGAAAAAGTTAGGTTTTTGTATGGCGGTCCTGCTGCTCCTACTGGGCTGCCATGATGATGACATCACCGGGGCCCTGGTGTTGCTCCTCAGTGCAGTCGAGGTAAATGAGTAAGATGAGGCTGTGAGGGCAGTGAAAACAGATGAGATTCAGATTCAGCTGTGGTCACAACAGAGACTAACGTGACATCAATGCCTCTGCAGTCTGACTCATCATGTGCAGCTTCACATGTCGAGCCCATGTGAGGTCACAGCGTTTCAACCAATCATCTGGAAAATTCAACAGTGAAATCAAATGGCGGCGCTCATGAAATCATGGATGATGGGGGATTCTGCTTCAGACTCTTGGAGATGACTGCTGTTGTACACGCTCTGTGTTTTCAGACCTTCCCATGAATCATTAGTTTATGTCATGATCTATGATCTGTCTTCCACACGGTTTTGACCGTGGGATTTCTAGTCTTTAAAGTCAGGCTCAGCCCTGGTCTCGGACTTCACCACGGTTGTGCCTTGTCTCCCCTCCTGTTGGAGATGGACATGGTGTCGTGGTGCGGCTGAGACCAGAGGGTGATGTCCCTGCTTATTGTCCTGTTGGTGCCATCACCTGAGGGCTGAGTGTGCAGCTCAGCACCTCAGACCAACAGAGGCCCTCCCTCTCCAGGTCAGTGGAGTTTAGGTACCTGTGGATCTTACTCTGAGATGTGGGAACAGTTTGTGAGGAGAAGCAGTAAATCCTGTTAGTTCACAGTCAATAGAGACTTGTTTAAATCCATGTTCACTCTATCAGACTTCTTCTCCATTGTCTTTGTTAGTGCATTGCAGCATATCTTGGTCTGCTACTGCCCCCTGTAGGTCAGTGGAACCACTGATGGGGACACACTTGAAGAAGAGCAACAACTGAAACGTGACACACTCTGCAGGGGCCTGCAAATTTGGGACAGTAGCTTGATTTTGACTGATGACATTTAACACGACCACATGAATGGAAGCACTGATCAGTTCAACAGATTTATTAATTCATTTTTCCAATGACCTCACTTCTACTCAGTTGGCACCTTCTGTTCATCTGTTGGTCCTTCCTGCTTGAAGCTCATGCTGTGTGGCTGCAGGTCTTACATTGTTCAGCTGGTGGGACACATACATCAGACTGAAGAACTCCAAATCAGCAATCAGTAGATATTTCTGATGTGCCTGTGCAGCACCTGTATCTACCTCTATGTGATGTATCCACATTTTCCACCCTGTCAAACACCAAGAAGGTCAGAAATCTGTGCGATTACTCAGAGTCAAAGCATCCAGAGGAAAAACAGGAAGGGGAAGAGAAATTCAGCTGATACAGTCGACAGTGGCCTGGGTTTGGACATTTCCATATTATTGCAATACATTTGTGGGGCTCTGTCCACACTGCGGCCCTGTTTACACAACAACATTTCATCCAACAACACATAAGTACTGTTGGGTTTACACAACAACGGACTCAAAAAATGTGCATTTACATGAGGATGCTGGAAGGACTGCAAACGCTGTAGTATCCACGCCAGGCCGGTAGTTGACGATGTAACTTTGCAGAGGCTCACTCCATGTGGTCACTTCCAGTTCCTCCACAGACCAGATGAAGTACAGCGAGCTGCAAATATACAAAACTAAAAAGGGAGAAACACAGACCACAATGGACGCTAATCCTGTGAGAAGTGAGAGCTTTGTCTGATGATTATGGAGTGTGATTACTCTTTTAGGCGACACTCGAGGACGATGAGACTCAGCAGCACAAGCCCAACACGGTAGGCCACCATTGCTGTAGTACTGTTGTTGTCCAATTAGCGCATGGCAACCACAACAAAGCTTCCTCACTGAAAACTTTGGCAATTATGTTTCAGAGCAGCAGTTAGGTTTCAGAAAAAGTCCTCTCTGGAGGCTGTTTTCAGGAATATACAGTTTAGGTCGTTTAAAACTGTTTCTATGTGAACGAGAGGCTGAAACGCAACAAAACCTTTGATCTTAAAACCACTGTAGTGTAAACAGGGGCTAGAGGACTGGATGAGAAGACCCCTGGATACCTGCAGGTTCCTGACCCTGCTTTCTCTGCAGACATTTTGCTCACATGTGTTTAGCACTGTGGCCTCACACCAGGAAGGTTCTGGGTTTGAATCTCAGCTCGGACCTTTCTGTGTGGAGTTGGTGGGTTTCTCCAGATCTCTGGTTTCCTCCCACAGTCCAAACACATGCTGTTAGCTAAAATGAGGAGTTTAGATTGACCATGTGTGTGAGTGTGAGTGTGGATGGTTGTTTGTGTGTTCGCCCTGCGATAGGCTGGCGACCTGTCCGGGGTGGACCCGCCTCCCGCTCCAGCAGATCCCCACGACCCAACCTGGATAAAGCGAGTGCAGAAGATGACTGACTGAGAACAGACATTTGCCTCAAAGCCATCACCTGTGTTGAGAAGGGACTTGAAGCTATGCTGAGAAATTTCAGCTTCATTGGGAGCTGAAAATGAATGAAAGCGACCGTTCATGGCAGAAAAGCAAATGACGAAAGAAGTCGATGCCAGACTGAATAATGGAGAGGAAATAAAATGGCCATTCAGTCTGAATATTAAGTAAAGTTGTCAAAGAAAAGGACTGCTGAAAGGGTGGCTAATGTGCCATGTAATTATCCAGTCATCCACTTCTTTCCCTCTGTCTCTCTTTTCTTTTTTTTAACTGAGGCTCTGCACCATGTGCCCCCTCCTCTTCCTCCTCTTTCCTTTAACACCTCTCCCATGCACTCTGCCAATAGTAAGTACTCCCTTCTTCCTGGCAGGTTGCCTGATGCTGTACGACTTTGATCTACTGCGACCTTTTAACAAATTCTCCATTTCCTGGTTGAGCTAAAGGGATCGAAGGAGTCTGGGGAGGAGAGGCACCCATGGAGACAGACAGAAAGGAGGGGGAGAGAGACAAATAGGCAACGAGGTAAGGACTGAACGAGCGGAGGTGGAGGCCAAATAAAATAAAAAATAAAAATACCATCGAAGCTGCCTGCGTTTGTTTCTCCCCCTCTCCTTCAGCCACCTCCTCTTCTTCCTCCAGTTTCTCAGGGAGCATCAAGCCAGTGTGGCAACATTTCAGGCTTGGCTGCTTATTGGAAAGCTGTCTGCCCACGTTGACACATCACTTCCTTAACTTCCACCACACACTGGATGGGAAAGTAGCTGACTGCAGCTTCCCCCATACGTTAACAATCTGAGACCTGAACAAGTTTGTACTGGCAACAAACCCTAAAGCTCAATGCTTTACTTTGTTGTTGCTCAGTAAAGTCCATTACTCACAAAGTGGTGACATATGTGGGTGTTGAAAATGCACTGGTAAGAGTTAGCACACTTATTAGTAACTGACTTGAACTGAAAGAAGTTTTTGAACTCTCCTCCTTAGAGATGAGACAGAGAAACCAATACCTCCCATTAATGAAACCAGAAATGATGCATTTTTTATTTTAGAAAAATGAAATAGTACACAGGGAGCTTTAAGTACAGACTGACCTTTGGCAAACAGAGAATAACCATATTGAATTGGCTTCTCTTAAAAACCCTCAATTTTCAATTTTAGCTTTTTTCATTTCAGCAGATCAGCCTCCATGTTGTTCTCCTTTTGCATTTTCATGTTCAACAGGATAATGGAAAAAGACCAGAAGAAACAAGACCGTGACCTTTGTTACCAGAGTAACCTTGGGTCTCCAAAAGCAGAGTGAGTTTTATGGAAACAGAAAAAAGGCAGAGATTGAGCATGACTGTGTGTGTGTGGCAGGAGAGTGGTGAATATAACGTCACTGTTGTATGTTATGGACAGTGCCCCAGGACCGGTGCGGTGGTTCCTATATATAAGAAGGGGAACCGGATAGTGTGTTCAAGTATCATGCTCCTCAGCCTCCGTGGGAAAGTCTCTGACAGGGTGCTGGGAAAGAGGCTCTGATATTCGAACCTCAGATTTAGGAGGAACAATGTGGCTTCAGTCCTGGCTGTGGACCAACAGACCAGCTTTCACCCTCATGAAGGTGCACTGGAGTCTCCAGTCCAGTCTGTAGCTGTGTCCTGTCTACAGTCCTGTTTGTGATGTTCATGGGCAGGGTGTCCAGCTGAGGTCAGAACAACACTGTGATGATGTCGTCCTCACACGACTGCCTCCAGCATGCACCTGAGGAGTCTGCAGCAGACTGTGAAGTGGTTGGGATGTGGATCAGCACCTCCAAGTCCGAGCCAATGAGAACAGATCACATGGACCCTCCAGGTAAGGGGGGAGAACTTACGCCTATTGGAGCAGTTCAAGTATTTCAGGTTATGATTCGGGAGTGTGGGAAGAAGGGAACAGGCTGGGAGCAGCAGCAGCAGTGATGTGGTCATTGTACTGGTCTGACATGGTGCAAGTCTACATCCCTGCCCTCACCTATGGTCATGAACTTAATGGTAACTTAGGGAATGACCAAGAGTGAGGAGTTCAGCCATTTGGGAAAACCACATTGAGAAGAGCTGAGTGAGGTGGTTCAGGCATCTGATCAGGATGACACCTCCTGGTCGTCATTAACCAGTCAACAGTCAATTAGGAAAAGTCCTAGAGGTTGGTCCAAGACTTGCTGAAGGGATTATATCTCCCAGTTAGTCTGGGAATGGAAGTTGTTCTAAGCAGCACAGAAGCTGGATGGATGGATGGATGGATGAATGAATGAATGAATGAATGAATGAATGAATGGATGGATGGATGGATGGATGGATGGATGGATGGATGGATGGATGGATGGATGATGGATGATGGATGGATGGATGGATGGATGGATGGATGAATGAATGGATGAATGGATGAATGAATGATGGATGGATGGATGGATGGATGAATGAATGGATGAATGGATGAATGAATGATGGATGGATGGATGGATGGATGGATGAATGAATGAATGAATGAATGAATGAATGGATGAATGAATGATGGATGGATGGATGGATGGATGGATGGATGGATGGATGAATGGATGAATGAATGAATGATGGATGGATGGATGAATGAATGAATGAATGAATGAATGGATGAATGGATGAATGATGGATGGATGGATGATGGATGGATGGATGGATGGATGGATGGATGG
>OOFC01043700.1:0-19311 GCA_900323345.1 Pseudochromis fuscus | reverse complement strand
TGACATCACTGCCTGCTGTGTGTGTTTGGGCAGTGCGAAGGAGGAGTGCGCACAGGCTAATTCAAAAACACAGGCATATAGACTCCTACATGCAGCCATTTGTCACTTAGCCACATGGTTGCAACAATCTGCAGATTTATAGCCCAGAATGAAATAAGCACAACACGCAGCAACTTCCTGAACCGTTCTAAGACTGGACACAACACACCCAACAACTGGAGCAGATTCTAGTCTTTTATTGTCTGAGAGACTCATATCTAAAGGCTGAGTGGGTCCAATACACGACACACCTAAGGACTGGTCAGTAACACCTGGATCTATCTGTAGAAGATGCAACAAATCTCTTAGTTTTGATGGTCTAATCATATTGCTCTGAACATTTAGTCTAATATATAATATAATATATGTCATGATATGCTCATCAGGTACTCTTGAAATGCTGTGTCGGGGCGACTGCAAGAAAATTCAGGCAATTAAATGTGCCAACAAATAGTAAAACAGAGTAAACACCATGACATCTTTACACTTTGAGTTTTTCCTAAGACATAACACTTTTTAATTTTCTTAATGGGGGACAAGGTCAATCTAAATGTTTACCCCCTTACCCCTTTGGAGGTACATAGCTCTGTATATATGTCTGTATGTTTTTGTTGAGTTTTCATTATATTTGTCTTTTGCACTTTGAACCATCCTGTGCTACTGTAACAAAATCATTTCCCCACTAATGTTCTTACCTTATCCAACCATATCTTATCTACACTTGTATTTCCCAAAATGTCAAAGTATTCCTTTAATTTTGCAGAAAGGGTTCATACAGGTTTAAGGTGAATCTGATCAAAACCAGTTCAGACTGGACACAGTTTCTGGACCCAATTGATTTTCAAAGTCTCCTTTGCAGCAGCTAGAAACTAAACTTCACTCACCTTCTGTTTGTTGTCCATTGTTTTCACCTCTCTGTTTCCTGTTTCCTGTCTCTCTCTTTCAGATAGACCGAAGCACTACCATGCCTGTGGCCTCCACCAGGACAGAGCCTGGTGAGACCACACACAATATCCCATGTGTTCACCATGTGATTATTTCCTATGTGTTTTTTTTATTTTGATTTTTATTCATGACTCTTCTTTAACATCCAAGTCACAAATTGTTTTTTCTAGAGGGATTTATGTAAAAGTAAGATGGGTTTCTGTTACACTACATTTGTAGATGTCCTTTTCTGAGGCATCCTGCTATAGTTCACTCCATGTTGATTAGCTTTACCATTCAATCCTTGCCTAAACTATTCTTCTTTTTGTCTTTTAAAATATATTTTTTTACGGCCTCTTTAGAGTTACCATCATAACTACATCAGAACTTCCTCTTCCAGGACTAGAAATAAAGTTAGAACAGCAGAGTTTTTGCAGGCTTTGAATGCACCTTGATTTATGTCAGATTGGTGACGACTGCTGTGCTTCCTGAATCATGGTGTTTATTTAGTTTTGAAACTTGTGCAGGCAACTATGCGTAATTCAGGCGTGTAAAACAGTATCCCTGGGATCAAGCTGCCACCGACTGTCCCACCCTAGAGTCTCAAAAGTCGCCTTTCAGAATTGCTAGGCCATTGCAAGCGCTAACTTCTCAGATGTGCATTTTGAGACCTTTGCTAGTGCGCAGTGCATACTTGTATCACACAGAGGTGTCTGTGTGACTTTTGGGACTAAATAAATGCCACACTGACATAAAAACAACAAAAAATGTGATGTTAATGGACAACGGCAATAACAGATGCACCAAGTGCAGTCCGACACTTTGTGTTAGTTAATAGGAGGTGCCTAATGCAAAATATATTTGTAACGGTAAGTTGGCTGCTACGCTTGTGGAATATCCTACTTCATAAATGTTTGGACTCGTTCCACTGCAGAATGAATTTGGGAGGAAGCAGATGTCTCCATCCACAGTGTCAAATTTTGCACAGCTCGTTTCAAAGGAGACTTCCACATACAGGAAGACAGACACAGAGAGACACACACAGAGACAGACAGAAAAGCTTTGATTGTCATGATGATGTCCCCCCATAAAGACCAGAAACAAAACAGCGACATCACAGTATAAATACAACCACAACAATCGCTATTGCATTTGCTGAGCAATTCATCACCGTCTCATTACTCCCACTAAATGCTGCCCCTCCCTCTACTGTGTGTGTTTCAGTGCCCCAGGTGTTGGACGCAATGAGCGACAGCACCACCAGCTCCACCACGGCCAATGACCTGGACCTCATCTACCTCAAAGGCATCATGGAGAGTCCTCTGGTATGGTCCCCAACAATGAAGTACAGATAACCTAAAATTGTTTTCATAACATTCACAAGCTTAAATACAAATTGAAACTACATTGGAGATATAGCAAATAGCTACGACATAGCAGTTAATCATTCACATACAAATGAACTTAAGATTAAAATGCATATAATGTAAAATAATGATGCTTAGAATTAATCTTAAACATAACTTACCAGCGGTTGTTTCCAAGGCACAACAGAGGAAGAATGGCATTAGCTGCAGCTGACCACATGTCACAAATACTACAATTTCTGAACCACGATGACTTGCTATGTCTGTGCCACATATTTAAATTCATTTAATGGGTCGTTAGTTTATAATCCGCAGAGACAGCTGTAGAACCTAAAATACCTCCACCTGCTGCTTGTCACATGTTGGCTCTGCTTGATATTGTCCTCCATTTTTATAGCAACACAACATTAGCTTAGCTTACTGATAGGTCAATGGGGCATGAATTAGGTCACACTAAAAGGTTATAGACCCTGTTTACACTTGGCGTTAACCCTTTTACCCCAAACATTTAGCTGCTGACAGAAAGTGACGTGTCAATCAAGTAACCGTAATTCCTCGGCCATTTGTGCTAGCGATACACTATACACTACCATAATGTAGGTAATATGTACGGAATGCTGCATGTGACAGCATGACTCAATTTCCCTGCATTACTACCATAATGCATGTAATATATATGAAACCCTCCACTTGTCGGCTTTCAGAATCAGCTGGACCATGACACTAGTGCAAATGGCTGAGGAGTTATGGTAAGTTGGTTTATGCTAGTCACTGTATTGCCGGCGATACGCTCAGTGTTAGAGGGTTAAAAACTGTCTCGGGCTGGATCACATGGTAAACAACTTCAAACGGAGTAGAGAGACTGTGGTCGACATTTGGCGCAGGTCATTACAGCTCCAATATGAACTTTTCACCCCACATTTGAAGAAATATCTGAAATGTGAATTAAAAAGTGACAGCTGTGTGACAATTGAAAAAATACACTGGATTATGTTTCCGTCATTATTTGTGTTAGGAGCAAGAGGAGAGCCTGAAGGAACCACGACTGTCCCCTGTGAGGGAGAACAATGTGGAGCTCCTGCAGGAGATCCTGAGAGACCTGGACCCATTCACACACCGCTCTGACACTGCAGCCGAGCTCTCCCGGATACTCACACAGCCTCACTTCCAGGTATGGAACCTACACACACTCAGCACGCCATATTTTATTACTCCTAAACGGGCAAATTGGACATCGCAAAAACTAATATTTGATATTTTGTGCCTCAGTCTCTACTGGAGACTCATGACTCAGTGGCATCTCAGGCCTGTGATAGTGCCCCCCCCAGCCCGTGTGATTTCGTGGATCATGAACCAGAGGACAGCCACACACAAAACATGCACCCGCCTGATGCAATCCGCATGGTGGGCATACGCAAAGTGGCAGGGGAGCACCTGGTAGGTTAAAGCACAAATACACAAGACGAGTTAATTCCACATTAGTCTCTACTGTTGTCAATGATTAATGATCGAGGTCAATTCATGATAGAGATGATAGCTCCTTAATCAGAGTTCCCACGCATCCTGGAAATCCTGGAAATCCTGGAAAATGTGAATTTTCAACAGTCCAATTAAATTAGTTTTTTTCACTTTAAAACATTAATAATTGAATGTTCTGCCATTTGCAGGATTATTGTTTTCACAACTAGTGCTAACATTTGTTAACACCATAGACTGTATATAGAATGGACAGAGCTAACGTGATGTCACCCATTGGTTTGTGAAGTCACTTTTTGAAGCTGAGAGTTTGGTATATGAATGTGGCCATGTTGGTGTTTTGGAGCCAGAAGTGACCATATTTGGATGTGAAGAGAGGAGTGAGCGAAGCAGATCTGACCTTTGAATCTGACACCACTGCCCAATGTGTTTGAGACTCTCTCAATCAACACCAGACCTGTCAATCAAACTAACCACGCCCCTAAATCTTCCTCTTGTTGAAACCTAATATCTACTTAATGATGAAATGATCTTCAGATCGACCAGATCACTGAGAAGAGTTGCCTTAAGCTCATGACATCAGAATGAATTTTTTGGGAGTCAGCACCTAGTGGTCATTGGTGATGTTGTACTTCTGCATTGGCTGTATTGCTGTGTCCATTTCTATATAAAGTCTGTGGTTAATGCTCAGGGACCAGATGAGATAAGAAAGGCAGGGTGACTTTTATGTTAGCTGTCTGTGTTTACTAGTTGAAGTTTGTTTTGCACGACTATAGTGTAAAGCAGGGGTTCTCAACTTGTGCCATTGGAAAATTATTTCTTGAAAAGGGAACCCTATGGATTGTATTTCAGGGTGTGACGTTCAAGGTGGAGGGAGGAGAGCTGGTGATAGCCCGCATCCTCCACGGTGGCATGATAGACCAGCAGGGACTGCTGCACGTTGGAGATATCATCAAAGAGGTAAGTGCTTTTTTTACCTCCCTCTTTAATTTTCTTTTGATCTATGGTGGGACAGTGTCTTTTTTTAAATACAAGTTGCAAATCTTTCTCAAAAGTAGAGTTTCATTTTGGGGAATTTACATATTTTTAGTTTCATGTCAAGAATTAAATGAAAAGATATTTGTGCAGTCATTATAAATCTAAGATAGGATAAGATAAGATATTCCTTTAATAATCCCCAGAGGGGAAATTCAGGTCAGAGGGGAAATTCACAGGCTTTAGATGGCTTTACTTTAGCTTAAAGTTTGGAAAGCCAGCAGTAGCATCTGTTACGATGACCCAGATGGATATAATGTTAGGCTTATGGCACTTTTCTACTACATGGTACCAGCTTGCCTCTACGTGACTCGACTCACCTTGGTAGCATTTCCATTACAGAGGATAGTACTGCCTCTGTGTAGCTGGTCGTCAGGTGATGGAGGAGAAAGTTCATAAAGTAGTCTTCAGATTCTGCTGTTGTGGTGTCACAGAAACAGTTTGAAGATTTTTCAGACCAGAAATTAGTTGTTTTAGCTTCAAATATGTTGTTAGTTTGTCAAGTTAGAGAGAACTTGCTCTGACATTTACAGAGATACGAGATCCTGCTAGCCAGCCTCCTCCAGCTGTTATACCAACCGGGCGGTCAAAGCTCAGGACCCCCTCTTGCAATGTAATTTTAATGTTGTTAAATGTTAATGTTGTTGCTGTTATTGTACATTGGACAGATCTTTTTAGTGTTTTTTTCCCCACATTGTAGAAAGTTGTTATTCTGACTATCATTGTGCAGACTATACAACAAATACTTGCATGCTGTGCAGTGATGACGCAATGATAGAGTGACGGCCAGTGACATTTTAACCTGCTAATATCTGGCCTGTCTCGTTTTGGAGCTGCATGACAGCAGGTACTAAAGAAGTGGTACTAGGTATGTTTTCCTAATAGAAAACCGATTAGAGTCAAGCTGGTACCACATAGTGGAAAAGTGTCATCAGATGAGGTTCAGGCTACTTTGGAAACCTTTTTAAATGATGTTCAGGCCCCATCAGGAGACATATCTCAGTACGACACTGACTTTGTACAAACATTTATCTACACAACAGTTCTTCTGTTATTGACTATGTTGATTCCTTCTCATTACAGCCTCTGAAGCTCACTGAGTAAAACCTTACTTTTCATTTGTTCTACGTCCACGCTAAAACCTTGTCATTACTCAGAGGTTGCCAGGCAACCAGCCGAGACTCCAGAGACTAGGTGCACCTGGCGTTGCACAAAACCTTTCCTGAAACTAAAATTTATTATTTTTACGCCTATGAATGCAGCTGTGTCTACTGCACATACTGCAGAGAAAGTAATGCTGACCGCCTGCTGGCTGAAGATGAAAATCTGTAGCCGCTAGACATGAGCAAGGCATCAGTGGTCTTATTGAGAAGAAAATGAACACGCATGTTTAAAGTATGACATGGTTCAGCTTCCAGTTTCTCCCCTGGAAAATGATGTGATGTCATACGTTCTTAATATGGGAAGATTTGATGTGATTCATTGCAATGTGATTTGACTCGTAGCAATCTGATTCACTTCTTAACAGTTGCTTAAAGTAGTCAATTTTCTTTTATATCATTACAAAATAAAATCCTAGAAAAGTGGCAGTAGTAGGGAGTCACTGGTCTTTTTTGTTGAGATATGCTTCATAAATCACCAAGGAAACTGAAGCATTTTATTTTTTTATTTTTTTATTTTGGCAAAATGGAAAACAAATGTGTCATTTCTGAATAACATGCCAGTATGTTTATTACCTCATAGATACATACAAAAATGTTGACATTATGAACATAAACTCATAGTTCATGTCTGTCTCACACAGATATGTCCAGGTGCCTCACTTGGACAGTTAGAGAGAAAAAAATGAAAACATAAAGCACTGTAAATTGTATCCTTCACAAGCAACATTAGGCTAACGTAACCCTCATTTGATGAATGTGATTGTCCCGTTTGAATTCAAGAATGTTGCTTTGCTTAACTTCAGAATCGGGCTGTCGTCCAATTCATATTTCATTTATCTCAGTCCACAAGCATGAGGATAAATGCACTCACATCTTTAACGTTTAAACCGATTACTGATTTATATTGGTTAATCACTACAAGGCACTACTGAAGAAGATCTGAACACCGGCACCATAGATAAATGTTTTTATTTATTTATTTTCATTTTTGGTGGCACACTGTGTTTTTGTGGTTTTCTTGTTTCGTTTTTTCAAATGAGCTCATCCCCTATATTTGTTATTGTTTTTATTATGCTATGTCTGGATATTAACTACTTTTTGTACAACTTTGAATTCCTTCTTTGCACTGTGTTGGCAGGTGAATGGACGGGAAGTGGGCCGGGACCCCAGGGTGCTGCAGGAAGAGCTGCAAGCCGCTAGTGGAAGTGTGGTTTTGAAGATACTGCCCAGCTATCACGAAGCCATTCCCCCAAGACAGGTTACACTTACTACAAGCACCACACACACAACAGATTTGCAAGGTCACATTAGCTTTGATAGTTTTTTCAACTGTTCTGTCATCCTGTCACTTGAGAGTGCCAGAAATTCTGTTCAGTAAAATAATACACTGTGAGATGACTGCAAAGTGAGACTCAGACATGTGTCTATATGTATTTCTCTAGGTGTTCTTCAAGTGTCACTATGAGTACGACCCAGCCAATGACAACCTGATTCCCTGTAAGGAGGCAGGGTTAAGGTTTGAGACTGGAGACATCCTGCAGATAGTCAACCAAGATGACGTCAACTGGTGGCAGGTACGGAAACGGCACATGTGCACTGTATGTTCATATGTGTCTGACTTCTCTCTTCTTTGTATGAGTTGTGGATTTGTGTGTGTCCAGGCCCGTCATGTGGAGGGTGGCAGTGCTGGGCTGATCCCCAGTCAGACGCTGGAGGAGAAAAGAAAAGCTTTTGTTAAGAGAGACGTGGAGCTGGCACCTACAGGTAACTGAAAAGAAAGAGTAAGGAGGAGGTGATGAGGGTTTTACTTACTGCCATCTAGTGGTGAAATCCCTGGTGTGCAGATGAATGTCATACAAATCAATGGTCATCACTTACGTTTGTTCAGGAGCCAGATTTTTCCCAGGCAGATGCTTTGGGGTGTGACTTTCACAGAAAATGACCCTAATTAGCCTCTTAGAGTTTAATAATTCTTACAAAATGTATAATATTTTAGTTAACCTAGTGTGATATGACTATAGACTGTATATAGAATGGACGAAGCTAATGTGACATCGCCCATTGATTTGTGGACTCGAATTTGATTCAGGTTCAGGTTATTGGAGCCAGAAGTGACCATATTTGGATGTGAAGGGATGAGTGAGGTGGTGAGTCTGATGCTATGCAATGTATGAGACAACTTCATTTCTGGTCTCATTAGAGACCTGAAAAACATGGGACATTTTGTAATGATAACTAGATAGTTAGGTGAATGAAGAAAATGCAAAATTTCTAGTAATTTGAAAAAAAAAATCACAAGAAAGAGAAAAAATGAAATAAATAAAATATGCTGTAAAAGGAAAGTTATGAGTTTGTCCCCACGTTGTTGACTGATGCGTTTATAGAGAGACTGCAACACATGATTCGAGCAGGTCATCAGCTCGAATATGATATCCCACATTCCAACAAATATTGGGATTTTGAATAAAGAGTGAGCCTCATTCTCAAGAATGGGGAAGACTGTTTGAGTAAAGAAAGAGGAAGTATCAGCCTCAGCCTCAAAGAACAAATTATGCTCCAGAGAAAACACCTACCTTTGTGGGGAGACTCCCCCCCAAGAGATTGGTAACGTACAAGAAGCAGAACCACGATTAGCCATTTTGAAAACACCAGGCCAGGTTACAGCACCAAAGTGTACATGCAGCGTAAACCATAATAGCTGTTACATTTAAGGAGGGAGCTGTCTGCTAAAGTGATTACATTGTTCATTCTTAGAGTTGTTCAGTGAGGGTGCTAATGTAAAAGCAGAGGGGAAGACTTTGGGATAGTGGACAGTTAGTAGCTGGATGACTGTCCTTTGATGACTCAGCCTTTTTTTAATGATTAGTGATCTGTTTAGTGTTACCAATGTATGCCACATGTTAAGGCTGAACAGGGGGTTCTATACTAGAATGCTCGGGTATTTCAAGCACAGAAGATGAGCTGTTCAGAAATTTGCTAGGTTATACCACTGCTTCTGTCAGTGCCAGTAGAAGTTTCCTTGCTGTGCACATTGTTCTGACTAAGAAATATTATGGCACATTAAACTGTGATTTGTCATTTTAACACTGTTGGTAATGTTCGAGACACTTATGTAACTCTAACATTTACATAAGTGTCAAAGCAAGTAAGCTAGAGCCGGCAGATTATGTTCTGCTCTGTAAAGGAGCTCTTAGTACAATATGGTAGGATTCAGCTGGTGGATTCCCTCATATAAGCACCTATATAAGCACGAATGATGCCAATAAGCCTATGCAAGTTGGACTCTGTTCTTCCTGCACTAACGTTGAGCTTCATTAATGTGACAGGAAATCTTTGTACTGGTGTTGGAGGGAAGAAGAAGAAGAAGATGATGTATGTGACCACTAAAAATGCAGGTAACAGCAACCGTCCCGATTGCATTACTGTTTCTTCAGCTGTGCAGTTAAAAGTTGTTAACTTTCCTCTTTTCCTCATTTTCCTTATATAACTCCTCTCTCACAGAGTTTGACAGACATGAGATACTGCTCTATGAAGAGGTCGCAAAGGTCCCGCCTTTCAAGAGGAAAACACTGATTTTGATTGGTGCTCAGGGCGTGGGGCGGCGGAGACTGAAGAACAAGCTTCTATTGAGGGATCCACAGCTCTTCGGCACCACAATACCATGTACACAATCTTATATTTATATATGTTTAAGTGGGCTACTGATGGAATCATGGCTTGAAAGACATAGTAATTACCTGTTGTGTGTTTTTGTTTTTGCTTGCTTGGGTTTTGTACTGTAAGTTTCATGTTCAAAGCCACCTTTAAAATTCCAGAGCAATGTCTGAAGATACCAAATGTGGGAGACTGGATAAAATATGCAGAAAAACGCACACAATAGATCTACAGTTGTGCTCATAAGCTTACATACCCTGGCAGAATTTGCGATTTTTTTGGCCATTTTTCAGAGAATGTCAATGATGAGAGAAAAAACTTTTTTCACTTATAGTTAGTGGTTGGATGAAGCCATTTATTATCAAACAACTACGTACTCTTTTTGAATCACAACAACAACAGAAACTACCCAAATGACCCTGATCACAATGGCCAAAAAAATCGCAAATTCTGCCAGGGTATGTAAACTTATGAGCACAACTGTAAATAGTAATAAACTGTCTTGGGTTGGAACAGTTTGATGGGTGGCACAAGCTAATAAACATGCAATCTTGCTGATAGACGGCAATTTGCCATGTTTGTCCAGACACTTCTAGAAAGCCGAAAAAGGGCGAGCGCGAAAGTCGGATGTACGCTTTTACCAGCCGCAGCAAGATGGATGCTGACATCAAGAACGGACGATATCTCGAACACGGAGAGTATGACGGCAACCTGTACGGCTTAAAGATCGACTCCATACATGAGGTGGTGGAAGCGGGACGTGTCTGCATACTGGACGCCAACCCTCAGGTATGAATGCACACACACACACACACACACACACACACACACACACAGTATTGTAGACACCTGTCATTGTAAACAGCATGACAAATAGCCTATTTACTGCAGGCGGGAGCAGTACAGTGTATCCCTTTATGTTGAATATGCCCAGTATACCAGACCTCTGTTAGCCTCTGAGGAGCTCAGGAGTCAGTTGGTTGTCATGTGCCTCTCTGTAGACACTGGGAAAGTACAGAGTTCATAATTCACTGTCACAAATCAGGATTTCCCTCCAGCTGGCAGAGTTGAGCTCAGTTGTGTTAACACTATGCAGTCCAACATACTTTTGTGCTCATGTTGTAGTCTCTCAAAGTGCTGCGGACTTCAGAGTTCCTGCCCTACGTGGTGTTCCTCCAGTCTCCAGACTTCGAGGTGCTCAAAGCAATGAATCACTCAGCCGTAGAGGCGGGGGTGGTCACCAAGACGCTGACGGTAACGCAGCATTTACAGTATGATCAGCTGCAAATAACTAAAATACTGCAATGAAGAGTAGCACTCATGTTTTTGTTTTTTTTACATGTCAGGACGAAGAGCTGCAGAGGACGTGCAACGAAAGCGCTAAAATCCAGGCGGCCTATGGTCACTACTTCGATCTCAGCATCGTCAACGACAACCTGGATGAGACTTACCGCACCGTGAAAGCCGCACTGGAAACAGTTTCTAAAAACCCACAGTGGGTTCCCGTCACCTGGGTGTTCTAGGAAGAAAAATTCTACAGAGACAACAGGAGTGAGTGAACACAAGAAACGATCAGGAAAACAAAGGCACTGAAAATTGTCCAGAGTGGAAATAAAGGAGTTAGGTTTTCATGAGAACCTTAAGTCTGATTTTAGCAGTAGCTTAGCATCATAAAACTTTTTTTCTTTGAGGTGTGCAGAAGAGGCACCCTTTACTTAAACTGGATGGATTTTTTTCAGTGCAGGAAAAAAGGAATTAAATAGAAGAAGGAGGAGGTGGTAAAATGAAAGAAGTTCTGAATGTTTCAAAAGAATTTACAGACTCTTACCCAGACACATCAAGGCATGGGTGTGTGTGTGTGTGTGTGTGTGTGTGTGTGTGTGTGTGTGTGTGCTTGTCAAAGTGACATTGTGGGGACTCACTATGCTTTGGGGACTAACAGTCACCAGGTGGAAATGATCACTTATTATGATATAGACTAGGTTCAGGTAAATCTAAAGGAAATTAGTGTGTGTGTGTCTGTGTGTGTGTGTTACATCTTGGGATTTGGGGACCAAAAGCGAGTCCCCATAATTTTACGACATAGCCTGGGTCTAAAGTAAATTGAAAGGAGACAACTGTGTGTATGTGTGTGTGTGTTTGTGTATGCCTGTCACCATTTACACAAGGACGTCAGATCAAAGACTTTCGTACGTTTTTTTTTTAATTATTATTATTCGTGCCATTACTGATGATCATCATCAGCAGACATCATCATTGTTTACATTTCTTAAGTGAGATCAGCACTCATGGTTGCCCTTAATCTGCAAAGCTACAAGGGGTTGTAACATTTCATTGATCAAAAATTTAACAGATGTCAAAATTAGCGCCATTCGTTAATCTCAGTATTAAGCTTAAACGCAAATACTGTAAGAACAGAATACAGTCCCAGCACATTCAAACCTCTATGTTGCTGGTTAAAGCACAATGATGCACATTTTCTTATTAAATAATTTTGTATTGAATGATTTCATACTGATCCAGTGCCATCAATGACAAGCAAACCTCATTGTCCATCTGTGATTTTTCTAGTTGTTTTGTGTTTATTTAATGTAGTTTTACACACACACACACACACACACACAGACACTCCAAAACAAAGAAATCATAATGCTAATGATAAGAATGAAAGCTCAACTATATGCACATTACTCTGATAACATTTATAAGAAAAAGTGCCATAATGGAGGACAGCATGTATACAAACACTGTCATCATGTCTTATATGGAGTACATTTATATGGCGCTTTCCTGACCTTAGCTAGGTCCTAAAGCGCTTTACAAGGCAACTCATTCACCCATTCATACACACACTCACACACCAATGGCTACTGAGCTGCCATGCAAGGCGCTAGCCCTTTGGGAGCAACTTACGGTTCAGTGTCTTGCCCAAGGACACCTTGACATGTGGACAGGAGGAGCCGGGAATCGAACCCACAATCGACCCGCTCTACCACCTGAGCCACAGCCGTCCATGATACTGATAGAAGTATAGTGTGAATAACCTCAATATGCAAACACATGAAAATCACTAAACAAAGACTAATTTATTTCATAACAATGGCTAATTCTGTGTCACACATACTATAATCCTCAGTTTGCACTTTTAATTTGGTATTATGTATTTATTGGTTCAGTTGTAAACAATTTGTAGATAGCATGTAGATACACAACGATGTAATAGATACTGATATAATAGGTATGAGATTCTTGCCTAGTATTTACAGTATGTGACCCATTAGTGATATTGTTGAGAATGTCGTTAGTAAAGACACATGTACGTGAGCACATGAGTGAGCAACCCAGCAACTCAGGCACTTTTTGGACTTTTTGTTTTTTTGGTGTGCTTTAAAGTTGTTGTGTTGCGCACTCCTGGGCCACTATATGTGTTACACTGTCCACGGTGCCAACTGCAGAAAGCTCTTTGAGCAGATTGTTTGTACTTTTTTGTGGCAGCTACTGAGTACTTTCAATGCACAATGAATCGATCAATAGGAAAAATTCGTGTTTGTCAAACACAAGTACTGACACGTAATTGATGCCAGTAAGATGTGTTGGATTTTTAGTCACTCGGCCTTTTTAAAGTATTTATATTTGTTGCTCTTGTTTATAAAAGGTTGTAAAATATAGCAGATACTTGTCTGGCAGCTATACTTGATCACCCGGAGTGTTGGGATATATATCGTCATTGTCTAGAGGACATTCCAAAACCTGACTGTGTCTTTTTTTTCTGTGGAAAGTCATGAATGCAATAAGACCATTTTTGTCACTGTGCTTTCCAGTTTCGTTTCTTATTTTATTTTGAAAATTCAGTTCACTCCTGCCTTGTTTTGTTATTTTTCTGGTTTATTTTCCCGCTCTTTTCTCCCGCCACAATCGGTTACAGTTCTTCCCTGTTGTCCATTGTTCCTTTGTGGATTTAGTCGGTGTGTTTTCTGATTGTCCTTTTGTTTTTCCCAACTTGGGGTTTTCCTTTTGTTGTTTCCTGCCTGTACCTGCAACACCTTCCCTATTGTTTTTCCAATTCATTTCATGTCTCCTTTTATTTGCACTCCACTTAACACCATGCATCTTTTCATTTTTGAACAATTTAGCACATTAACAGTAACTTATTTGACTTTTTATTATGTTTCAAAAAACTGTGGCTTGCTGACAACTATCTGTTTGGAATAAGGATTGAATCAAACAGTTCATGTGCCAAATATGTACTACTGAAACATTCCATAAGGGTGAATAAAAAAAACTTCCCTTTGGGCCAAATGGGCAAAAATCTCCGTAGTCATACAAGCCTCTAAAACAGGACAGTACATCAAGCTTGAACCTTGTAATTTTGATGTAGGCCTGCCATGAATGATGTTTATGCCTGTACAGAATAAATGATTTTGATTAAGATCATTTGTAATTTTCTGTTTCTTTTCTTTGTGCTGTTACAATTTTACATAAGGCATTATCAACATAGCTAAAATACACCACGTGTAAATAAAGATTAACGGGAACTGCAGGATCTTATGGGATAAATGACTCCTTCAAATGGTGTGATGTTTGGAGTATTCACAGCTCAAGTCCATGCTAATGCCCCTTGTGAACCTCAGGAAGTAGAAAGTTAGTACCTCAACCTCAGGAAGTAGATGAAAGTTCATATATTGTAATTTTAGTCAAGATTTTTTTTTTGTTGAGAAAAACTCCATCTTCTATACCTGCTTATTCAGTTGTCAGGGACTAAGCAGTGAGGCAATGAGGAAGATAAACATGCTTCAAATCAAGAACTTGACAAGAGGTCAACAAAATACAGCAAAAACAAGAGGTAAAAAACCCCAAATTAAACTAATAGACCAAACTTAATGACACAAAAGGGGGAACATGTAAACTGGCTTGACCAAACCAAATAACACATAAGAGGAAAACAAAATGGACACTAACTAATTCCTAATCCACAAAGAACTAACTAAATGCAAACAAAGGCTAGCACATGGTATGGCAAAGTGAAACACAGTAACTCAAGAGGAAGAAATATATGATTAGTATAACATAAAATTATGTGTATAACCCTGTAATGTAAAATGTGTGTACAATGTGCTTAATGAAATCAATGTTCAAGGTTATGCTTTCTGGCTGAGGCCATGCCATCAGTAATTGGACTGCACTAATAGAAACCTTTTACCCTAAAGTAAGTCTACATAGCAAAGTTTGTAGCTTTGCAATTTACCCATTCACACACACTCGCACATCAATGAAAACCGAGCTGCCATACAAGCCGCTACCTAACTTATGTGTCTTGCTCAAGGATGATTCATGCTTTACTAAGTGAAGAAGCAATGTTCCTGTGGGAGCAAAACGTAATTCAAGCAGCTGTAAATAAAATATAAAAATAGGTAAGGTAAATATTTGAGTTTTACTTCAATGAATGCGTTGCCAATGTTATAAGAAAAACTCTTGGGTAAAAAATGTAAAGCAAGAGAATTGATAATTGATATTGTAACTACAGGGATCGGGGCGACCATTTAGTTTTCTCCCTAATACTGAATACATTGTAAAGCCTTGCCCTGAAGATGTAAAATTCCATGTTATGATTTTATTGTGATTGTTTTGCTACACAAAAAAAATCTGTAATGAAATTGAATTTATAAATGGAAAAAGTAGCATAACGTCATGAACAGCATAGTCATGAAAACATTGATTTGGGATCTCAAATTCATCTCCCGTTGTAAAACTATACTTCAATCATCGATCAGATGAACACGGAAATGAAACCTGCTGGTCGACGGCTGCTTCTTGCTTAACAGGAGGCAGGAGATACAAATAAACTTAGGGTTTGCTGAAGAAAACCCGCCAGCAAGCAGGTTAGCTTCACGGAGTCTGTTACCACAGTAACTGACTCAGATCTTAAGTTACCTCTTTCTGGAGTTTCCCTCTGGGTTATCAAAATTCCCACAAGTTTCCCAATAAACCTGCTCTCTTGAATGGACTCCTGCTAAACAACAGAAAAACAATGCATCATAGGTTTATGCCTCAACTTGATATTAGCTAGCACTTAGCATAGTAACTGGAAGTTTCCAGTGGTGTTTGGGTAAATTCCAACGCAACAAAACTTGAAAGTGTTTTGTCGATCTAAGTTTAGGTAAAAAGCTTTTATAGCAGTGCAGTCTATTCACCACTTTTTATACTTCTTAGCTGCCACCCAATGTTTAATTGCCATTTAGTTATACAACCTGGTCAAAGGCCAATTCACCAAAAGATCAAGTTTTCCTGAAGTATGCCATTCATCATATTTTAGCTCCGAAACCATCTTTGGTCACAACAGTTAGGCGGAATTATGGTCAGTTTAGCAATACAGTACATTTTTTTGTATGCTAAACATCTATCCTAAGGCACTTTAGTCCTAAGTAACAAAGTACAAAAGGAATGAACAAGTAAGAAACAACCACCTCTCTCTTCTCTGATAGTCTCATGTCCTAGTGTGGAGAATGTGTTAGCCACAGTTTTATTCCAAAATCAGAATTTCCAAAATGCCACGTTTGATATCCTTTTACTTCTCTTTTTAAGCATAATAACCATGAACACTTTTTTTTCTCCACTCCTCCTTTTAACCTTCTTCCCTCTACAGTTTAATGCATTTCTTGAGGGAAACCCTTATTGGATGGTTTTCCTCTTCTGTCCTCACTTTTCTCTCTGCTTTGATTATCCTCTACACCAGTGTTGTCTACTGGACTTCTTCTGTTCCTCCTGTAACTTTCTGCTCTTGCCACTAACTTTCACTGTATTACAAGTGGTGTACAGTAGGTTCACAGCGTACTTCTGCTATGTTGTGGTGGCTGCTGGGCGTATTGAGCTGTCTGCTGCTGGCAGGAGTCGTCATCTTCTTTCTGGTCACCGGGCAACGCTATAAGGTGTTCAGCGAGAAGTGCCTGAGGCCACCGGGACCCTTGGTCACCGACAGTAAACAGAGGGATGCCAAACTGAAGAGAGGTAAAAAAATAAATAAATTATTCTTGTATAGTTATTGTGTTACTGTCCATTTGTCTACCAGTAGTAACAGCAGAAATCCCAGTCTGTAGGGAGGGCAGTGTTCATTTTTTTCTAAGTCCACCTGAAATTAATAAAGTCTTTTTATTCCATTTAGATTACATTGCTCATGAAATGTTGACAGAGATTAGTATCAGCTGTAGTAGTAATCAGTAGTTTGTTGGAACAGTATCGTTAGTTAATCCTGTAACCAACTGTAAAGTGTTGATCCTGATGTTAGTTGAGTTGCAAATGGCTCAGTTAGAAACAACTTGTTACTGTGTTATGGTTTTTACAGATTGTCACTGAACATGGCGTCATACGTCTTGACTTTGGGCACATTCTACTTCGTGCTTGGGTTGAGACATCACCAGACTCGATGTTAGTGATGACACCACCATAAATATGTGTGTCTGGAGGTTGTGTCATGGCATCATGTTACCGTGGACACAAGCCAAACCATCTCTACTGCATACAAGCGGCTATGATTCAAAGCATAGTGAGGCTTTTGTTAAAGTTTCTAGACGCCTGTGGAGAAACTACCAGCAATGATCTTGGGATTGCTGTGTTTTGAATAAGCATGAAACCAAACTAGGAGTCTGAAAGTTTTCAATCACTCCATTTACACAGACACTACAGTGTTTTTGTTATTGGAGTCAACATGTAACATATAATTACATTATTTATGTTAATGAGCTGCATCAAGCGATGTCTCCTTTCTTTCCCTTGAGGGTCTCAATCAGTATCATGTTATAATGTGAAATAGTGAGGTTTCTCTCTGTTTCATTTTTTTGTTTCTTGTGCTGCATGAGGTTCACATTTTTGTTTTGGAGTACAATGTCTTGCCAGTTAAATTTGGCGCAGATATTCATGGTCCCCCTATCCAATTAGCTGTAATATCTTTAGACTTCACATGCCAGCTGAATATTAAAATTTTCACTTATTTATTAAAAGAGCTTGAAAGGCCCCCAGAGGATAAACTCTAATGGCTGAACCTTTCGACTTAAGGTCTAGCCCATAAGAAACCTTGATGCCTATGGTCCCGATGTGAAAAAAAACAGGCAGTTCTCCACCAGACTGATTTCTAAATATGTGTTTCCCTGCAGGGTTTCGTGCGGACCGTGTTCCCTCTGGTCTGGACGCGGTGGTGATTGGCAGCGGAGTGGGAGGTCTGACGGCGGCGGCGCTCTTGTCCAAAGCTGGGAAGAAGGTTGTGGTTCTGGAGCAACATGATCAGGCTGGAGGCTGCACTCACACCTTTGAGAATAAGGGCTTTGAGTTTGATGTGGGTAAGTTTCAGAAGCAAAATCACACCTGCACACACAGACACACACATAAAAATAGTATTACAACTTCCTGCAGCGGCAATCTGCAGTGTCATGGCAAAGTCCAATGTTAATGTTAATTAGTGTGCATGGCTAAGAATTGGGACTGAATTTTTGGACTCATTCTGTTGTAGCATGTATTGGGAAGTGGCAAAAGGTTTTAGACAGTACTGGATGTTTTAAAGTCAACTTCCATGCACAGGGCCGGCCATAGGTCAGATGGCGCCCCAGGTGAAACACCAGAATGGCGCGCCCCCCTCCCCCCGCCAGCCAAAAAAAACAACAAAAAAAAACAAGGCTGTAATTTGGCGCCCCCTCCAGCAGATGGCGCTCTTTGGAAAAAGTGGGATCCCTGAAGTAAATTTGACCAGGGCTATTAAACATTCACATAGCTCCATACTTTTATTACTAACTGGACAAAAAATATTGAAAGATGTCGGGGATAAAGTTAAGTTAGTTAAGTTTATTAGGCTAATTAAGCCTAATAAAGCCTATTGCTCAAAAACTCTGCAGGTTTTATTTTAGCTTTGTGTTAAAAAAAAAGAAAAAAGAGTGGGTAATCTACATAACTCTACATTCACAGTCTTATATCTAACAATGTAGCCGTTCTGCTGAAAGTGTTTCAGTATGTAACTTCACGCATTCAAAGCAACCACAGCTGAGAAACTTAAACCTAATAACTGAATAAACTATGATAATTGCATTGGAAGACAGTGACATCTTTATAAATCCAATCCAGACAAATAAATCTTAATGGAGTGTGGATATTAATGCAGTTCCACAATCCAACTGATTTTGAAGTCAGTGGGAATTAGGTTTTTTTTTAGCAACATAGTTTTCGACCAGTAAACATCAATATACTGATCATCTGGATATTTTTTTGTACATAACCTGATAAAATTAATATAATGACACAAATTCAGATATATATGTTACCTGTCCATGAGCAAAAATGAACAGAAAGTTATTTGCTAATACATTGTTTATGACGTTAAAGAGGTGACAAAGAAATCAAAGAAAAGTTTTTCATACAGAGGCTTTAATCTTGTGTAGTTCTGTAATTAAGCCTGAACAAATTTGAATGACCCATCATTTGTTTGAATAAAATTACCGTATTTTCCAGATTATAAGCCGCTACTTTTTTCCGACGCTTTGAAATCTGCAGCTTAAACACAGGTGTTTCTCATGTATCGGTGGCACAAAGCTTGTTAGCTTTTTACAAGCTAGCAAGCTCCGTGCCGCCGATACATTTAGCCTCGTCACATCAGACTCTGTCAGAGTGGACCA
>OOFC01043698.1:0-14634 GCA_900323345.1 Pseudochromis fuscus | reverse complement strand
TGTGTTCACTTTGTGACTTTATCAATGTCAACTCCCCCTCTGAGGGATGAATTAGGATGATCTTACTTTAAATTGAAGTTAAACTATGATTACACACCTCATCCTAACTTATGTCATCTTTTCCTATCCTAACCTAATGTAACTTATGTCACCATGCCCTTACTTAACTTATCCCTATTTGCATAACTGGTCTTTTATGTTATTCTATCATATCCTAACTTCTCTTGCTTTATTTTAACTTATTTGATCTTTTCTTACCAACACTTTTCTGTATTTACTTTAATTTTATTTACTATTTACTGAAACTAACTGGTTTACTTTCACTATTTTCAGTATGGGATTAAATCTGAGATTAGCTCCTGCCACTATTCAAAGAAATGATTCCTATATCAATCTGTCTATATGTGTATTAATTTAAAAAAAAAAATCTTTTTATGAAAATTAAGCCAAACTGAAGTGAAGGTTAAATCCACGTCTGAATATTTTATATCCAAACTACAACAAACCACGTGTTGGACGCCGAGCGTCAGCTTCACTGCAGAAAATAATCTTTTTATTATCGTCACAGGATAAATGGGATTGTGCAGATTCCCCGTCCGCCTGTTTTTAAGGCGATTTCCACCGACGTGATAAAACAACGTGTGGATTATGTTCGATGAAAGGAAGTCTTTATTACCCAGCTGCCCCGAGGGGCTCGCTGGTCACTCTGCTGTTGCATCACTGTGAGCAGCTGCCACCAAATGGCCTGTGTGTGTGTGTGTGTGTGTGTGTGTGTGTGTGTGTGTGTGTGTGTGTGTGTCAGACACATTGCCAGATTCCAGGAAACAGGAAACTGACTGGCGGGAAAATTACAGCAGCGGGGGGTCTCCGCTCCTTTGTCCAAACATAATCCAGTGGACGCTCTTAGCACTGTGTTCCCCCACTGGCCTCACACACACACACACACACACACACACACACACACACACACACACACACACACACACACACATATACACACACACACACACTCAGTGAGTCGGATTCTTCCAGGAAGCCGGAGCAGCTGCTGCCTCGCTCCTTCAGACTGAAGCTGAGGAGGGAAGTCGGGGATTCTTCTTCACTGGAGAGAGAGTGGGATGAAAAGGTGTGTGTGTGTGTGTGTGTGTGTGTGTGTGTGTGTGTGTGTGTGTGTGTGTGTGTGTGTGTGTGTGTGCAGGGTGGGGGTCAAGTGCAGTTGGTCAATGGAAAGGATTTAAGAAACCATGTGGTCCCATGGAGGATCAGAGGGATGGAAAAGGACTGAGGCTGCAGATCTGAAGACAACAACATGTGTTTCTATGGAAACAAAACCACACAGAACATTTTTTTCAAACTATGAAAATGTTTCAAAATTTTCAACATGGACAGAGGCTAGTTCATTTGAATCTGTGTGAACTGATGAGGTTCTTGTGAGGTTCTTGTAAAGATACTCAGAGTTCCCCAAACATCCTAAAGCCTTTTCACCATACTGCAGAAACATGTGGCTGAGGATTTCCTCTGTAACTGAACACTGTCAGACACTGAAACTGAGCCACCACCAACACACCACGTTACTCTTCCTGTCTGATTGGACTCAGATCTGATGTGAAGGTAACGTAAATAGTAACATGTTGACCACTGTACAGTATCTGTGCACTGGTGAGTATTTATATGCTGCAGTATATGAAATAAATAAATGCCTCAGTATTTAGGAGAGGAGAACTGGAGCCTGCGTTCAGTTACTATGAAAACAGCAATCTTTAGAAAAAGCTACAGAAGAAGCCAGATTTCATACATCATGAATCTCACCTTCTGCACAGATTTCTGAATCAGAGAGTGCCCATCAGGCTGCAGACTGAGAGCTTTATCTCAGAGATCACTAGAACATCTCTTCACCTCGGGATCTGAACCTCTGACCATGTGGAGGATCAACACCAACACTGGACAACACTGAACAACAGCTGAGCCCGGCCACCCTGTGGAGGAAACTCATTTTGGCCGCTTGTATTCACAATCTTGTTCTTTCAGTCATTACCCAGAGTTCATGACCAGAAGTGAGGGTTGGAACATAGAGCATAGGTAAATCAAGAGCTTTGCCTTCTGGCTCAGCTCCCTCTTCACCACGATGGCGCAGTTAAACATCTGTTGATCTCCTGCTCCATCCTTCCCTCATCCATGAACAAGGTCCCAAGATTCTTAAACTCCTCCACCTTGGGTAGGAGCCCCACCCTGAGCAGACAATCCACCCTTTTCCAGGTGAGAACCATGGCTTCAGACTTGGAGGTGCTGATCTTCATCCCAGCCACTTCACAATCAGCTGTGAACCGCCCCAGCGAGTGCTGGAGGTTTCTGTCCGCCGGTGCTAAAAGGACCACATCGTCCGCAAAAAGCAGACCCGAGATCTTCCCACCACCGAACTCGACCCCCTCCCACACCAAAACTGTGCCTAGACATTCTGTCCATAAAAGTAATGAACAGAACCGGTGACAAAGGGCAGCCCTGGTGGAGTCCAACCCTCACCGGGAACAGGTCCTACTTACTGCCGGCTACGCGGACCAGACTCGCAGTCCTTAGGTAGAGGGACTGAATGGCTAACAGCAAGGCGCCATCCCCCCCATACCCCCAGAGTACCCTCAAAAAGGTGCCCCAGGGGACAAGTGTAAAGACATGGTCCATAGTTCCACGTCTGAGACAAAAACCACATTGCTCCTCCTCTATCTGAGATTGAAATATTGACCATACTCTGGTGTAGAGGATGAGGAGTGTGATTCCCCTGTATTGGAACACACCCTCCAGTCCCCCTTCTTAGAGATGGGGACCACCAAGCCACTCCAAAGGCCCTGCTTGTCAACCAAGACAGTCCAACAATAATAGCCTTGAGATACCCAGGGCAGATCTCATCAACCCCAGAGCTGTGCCAGTGTGGAGTCTCTGTTTAATTCAGTCTTTAACTTTCAGTTTTTCAGTTCAGTCATTTGAAGTAAACACATAAACTTAAAAGTTCCACTCAGATTTATTACAAGAACAGCTTCACAGCTTTTGTTTATTTGTCATCTCGACCTGGATGTTAAAGTACGACCCTGTGGACTGCACTTTGATTCAGAGGAAGGTGAAACTGTAAATCCAAGTAAAGTCTCCTCCTTCCTCCAGCAGCTCGTCCCGTCTCCGTCCTGTGTAACGGCCACCAACAGCCCCGAGGTTACCTTTCATTTGTCAGCTCCGGCGACATGTTCATTTCTCAACTGTAGCTGCCATTAATCTCAATAACCTTCCAGTTTAATCAGCCGTTTAAAACTGTTGTGTTCTGCTGCTATCAGGGCTGCAAATGTTTCCTGGCACCTTTTTTTAGAAGAGGAGCCATAAATCATCGGTTTAAACGGCAGATAGATCGAGCTGCTGCTGCTGTGTTTTTATATCAGCGCTAACAGAGAGGGAGACAGCAAAATACTCAGTGAAGGAACATCGTACATCAGCAGCGCAACAGGGATGTTACTGAAAACTACCAAATACACTGATTTCACAGTTTAACTTCTGCATGCTTGAGTCCAGTCTTAAACTTAGACTGTATCTAAGAGATGGATTCACATTGGTTTGTGGACTCTCATTCTGAAACCAGGAGTTTGGTATCTGTACATGGCCATATTGGCTGTTTGGAGCAGGAAGTGACCATATTTGGATATAAAGGGAGGAGTGAGCAGGCGGGTCTGACCACTGAACCTGAGGACACTGTCCAAGGTGGAAGAGTTCTGGAGTTCACCAGTGAATGAGCCTCCAATCCACCTGTCAATCATTGGAGACCAGAGCTGTCAATCAGACTAACCCCGCTCCTAACTCCTCCACTTTTTGGAGATATCTCTAATTACAAATAGTCAAAATTAGCGCATTTACATCAACTTGCTTAATCTGATTAAAAATGTTAACGTAATTAACCCATCAGCAGTGCAGAATGTCTCTGGCAACACCTTACGGGCAGTTTGTCCCAGTAGAGTTACCGTTGGCTGGATGATCCTGTGGTGACACCATAGACTATAAACTGGACGAAGCAAGTGTGACGTCACCCGTTAGTTTGTGAACTCCCGTTTTGAAGTCCTCTAAACTGATTCTGGACATCGCCATGTTGGAGCCAGAAGTTGACCATATTTGAAAATGAAGGGAGGAGCGAGGAGGCGGAACGCTGTCGGACTTCCTGCGGTCTGTGACGCCGACCTGCAGCAGCTTAACTCCCGCCAACTTAATGCTAACAAAGTTAGCTTTTATCACTCGAGGTTAACTGAGGTAAGTTAATGTAAATGTTGCATACATAGTGTGGGTTACATGTGGGGATACCATATAATGTACATATTTTCTGTACAGTATATATTATTTTATATACAGATATACATGTGGCTGTGAAATGCTAAAGTGTCGTCGGTTAATATTAGCAAACTGTTAGCTACAACCAGGTTTAACGAAGGATACAGTTTGTCAATCAAAGTGGAACAATAATATTTTTATGGTAACATTTCAACCTGCTGCTGATAGACTGCAGCAGATCAGTAGATGAAGATCAGTACCAAAAACACACTGAATCATGTGTGTTCTCCCAGCCAGTCAGTAGGCTGTGTATAACAAGTTATTTCACTGTTATTGTTAATGTCTGGTGTCTAAAGCGTCTATTGGAATAATTCTGTTTCTCTTTCAGAAAAAGAAGAACCTGCTCTTGTTCACGTTATCAGATCAACGGGGCAGGTACTATTAGCATGCTAACGCCAAGTCAGCTGCTAATGCTAGCTAGCTAGGTCCGTCTGGTTGGACAGCTAGCATAGATACAGACAGCATCCATCGCATTGTGATAATAACTAGGATGCTAACTATCTTCCCTTATTATACTGAACTCCTAAACAAACTGTACGTTATGCTAACAATGCAGAAGAAGTGCATTAACATTGGAAACCATTCCGAAAACAAATTTAGATTTACTTACCAGGAAACCTGAAGGTCGGTTTGACCAGTGAACTGAAAGAAGGAACCATAAAGGGAATAAAAGACACAGACAAACTGTGGAAAAATAACTCCACCGAAAAATAGCCACAAATAATGACAAACAAATCAGAAAAGACCTGTCAACCAAGCTAACCCTAATTATTCAATTTTTTGAAGGTTAATATCTCCTTAATTAAGTTTTTTTTTTTTCAGATGGACCACCAGATCACTAATAAGATGAATTAACTTTAATTAATGACACTAGAATGACTTATGAAAAAAATTATTGACTGAGTGTTTCATGATTGAAAATGACGATGTCTCAATTGGAGCCAGAGTTTTTTGGAGCCAGTCCCCAGCAGCAGACGGTGTATTGCAACTTTTTGCACTTCTGCATGGGCTTCATTTTTGAGCTCACTTGTGTCGTCCATCTTTATTTAGAGTCTATGGGTGACAGGCAGCAGAGCTAACCAATAAGGATGGAAGATGAGAAACGACAACAAAACCTGATGTAACAGTAGACCGACACAAAGTATCATGCTCACTCGGCAGGAAGGAGTTTTCTGTTCGCTGAAACACTTCCAGCTTAAAATATTACATTAATGTGAAGCACATCTTAGTCAGAGATTTTGCACTTCAGCTAACACATCCTGTTGTGAATCCTATTCAGCATCTGTACACTGTAATTGTGTGCATAGTTTTCGCCCTTTGCATTTGTCGACTGCAGCACCGTGTCAGCTTTCTGTTTGATCTTTAATTAGTGATGGTGGTAGTGAGTAGTGATAGTATTTGATATTTATTCATCAAACATGTATTCATCACCTCACAAATGACGTCTGCACTACACTGGCTGGCTAGTCTGACCTAGCTAACTGTATAACATGCATAGCTAACACTATGAATACATCAGTCACATGCCATCACACCCATTTACTTTTAGATGTAAGACCTGGTCACCCAGAGATGCTTTTCTGATACTGATCTGTGCACTTGTATCACACATAGGTAGCCACACTAATTACTAACTTACTTTCTGGTTAACTTACCTACTTGCTTTCTTATTTACACCCTTGCTTTGTAGCTAACTTGTGAGGTCTATGTTAATGTCTAGGCTAGAGGTCGCTATGATCAAAGACAGTCTGGATGTCAAATCCACACCAACCCCTTTTCCACTGAGCAGGATCCAGCGCTAGTTCGCGACCAGTTCCTGACTTAGCCCCAGCTTGTTGTGTTTCCACCGCCACGAGAACCGGCTCCAGCTGCTAAAATCGGGGCTAAGTCTGGCCCCACTTCCTTGCTGGACCAGAGCTCAGCACCGACTAAGCAGCGACTACACCAGGAGCGAGACGGTGGAAACACAACTAGCGATAGTAGAAGAGCTCTAAGCGACCAGGAAGGACATCTCTCTGATTTCTCAAAACTGAATAAATACCACACATAGCAATGCAACACTGCTTTGTTAACTCAATCATGTTGTAACTAGAATATCCGCGGAAAAAAAAAAAAAAATTTCATGGACTGATAGTAACAGGGTAACAGTAGTTTGTTAACAGTGGCTAGCTTGCTAGCGGCCTGTTGTGAACCAGCTACCTATGCAGTGACGTACTGATGTTTTACATTGACGCGGCCTCAACTTGGCTCCTTGCCAGTGGAAAAGCAAACCGGTTCATAGGAGAAACGGGATTTGAACCAACTAACCACCAGGACTAGCACCAGGACGGACCTAGCACCGGTTGTTGTTTGGTGGAAAAGGGGGAACTGAGGAAGAAACATAAATCACACATGAAGCAGAAAGATATGGAGTGTCGGTATAAACGTCCTGCTTCTGAAAAGTATTGTGATTATTACACATAAAACATATTCACAGCTCAGGTTTATTTTTGGCTTGGTCACACAATCTGAAAACCACCACACACACACACACACACACAATGCCCTCTCTAACACACACACTCCCAGCATGCTCGGCGGCCCCCTGTCTGAGCCCGTCTTGGCCTCTTTGTTGAGGCCAGCAGGACAACAGCTCCATTGTCCCGGAGCTTCTCCATATGTTCCCGCAAACAGCACAGTGGAGCCTTCTGGACAAAACCAGCTCCCAGGACCTGGTCCAACTGTCCCCTGTGGCGTCACTGAGGACCACAGACCTTGTCCTCAGACCTTGTCCGCAGACCTTATCCACAGACCTCATCCTAGGACTTCGTCCTCAGACCCCCTCCTCAGATTTCATCCACAGACCTGGTCCTCAGATCTCATCCACAGATCTCATCCACAAACTTCGTCCTCAGACCTTGTCCACATACCCCCTCCTCAGACCTGGTCCTCAGATCTCATCCACAGACCTTGTCCTCAGACCTGGTCCTCAGACCTCATCCACAGACTCACGTGGCTGCAACAGCTCAGTCATTAGATGAAACTGCAGGTTAACGTTCCTCCAACACCCAGAAGCCTTTGCGTCACCACCGCTGCTGTGGAGCAGAACCATCTCCACTGTAACTGGACCAGAACACAACTCTGAACCAAAGCTGCACAATTTATCCACAAGCAGCTGAAAGTCTAAAGGAGATAATGTTCCTGAATTTCTACAAAGCATCGTATTTAAACTGAAACAGTGTTTCCAGAGGATCCAACTCCAGCAAAAACTGGACAGGTAGGCGGGACTAATCATTGGATGCAAATGGATTGGACCCTTGAAACACGACAAAACAGCATAGCTTGCTAGCTAACGTGACTAGCTAACATTAGCACTACAGACTAAGTAGGGATACACTTTTGAATTGGTATCATATGTAACTGGACTCTTATTTTCATCACTCCAGGATTGGATGACAGCTATGAGCTTGGTAGACATTATTCAAACAAAAATTTATTTATTTCTCTAAAACCTCGGTCCCAACCGGCCGTCCTCCTTCTACGAGTATGTGTAAAACACTCCAACAAACTCACGGACCACCAACAGCATCTTGTAACATTTGGAGCCTGTAGACCACCCATGAAATGTGTAATGATGTATTTCCAGCAAAAACAGGATATGTAGATGTTTGGAGCAATTTGATTGGAGAATTGAAACTCATCCAAACATCATAGCTAGCTAGCAACGTACAGTAGCTGCAAATGCATCTTGACACATCCTGCATCACTTCTTTTGTCTTGATTTTCACAGGGTCACACTCGCTCTGTTCAGGTTTTACTTGATGAGACATGAAACAGTGAATTTGGGGTTGTATTGAAAAATTTAATCAGATTTTACAAACAATAAAATTGTTTTTGTTTCAAGTATTACAACAATCTTTGTTATTGCATTTATAGTTATTTTGTCATTTTAAAACTGTTTCATGCACTTTAAAATGTAAAATTGTATTTATTAAATGAAAAGTTTATGGCTTTTCACTCCAGTCTGTTTTTATAGTCATAGTTAAATTAAACTGTAAAATGAATAATTCCATAACATTTTTTCAGTGCAGTTTCACCTTCTGATGTTTCATGATATCTTGAGTCATGTGACCTCATCCACACGTTTCCCTGAAGCCTGCTGCTAACGGTCAGCTCTGCCTGAGTGAGTCAGACAGTGTGTTGCTGTGAGTCTGTCCTGTTTGAAGCTGATGGATCTTTTCTTCCTAAATAAAAACAGTTTGTGGTTTTAATGTCCCCTCCTCCTCCTCCTCCTCCCCCTCCTCCTCCTCCTCTCTGTCGTTGATGCTCAGGTTGTTTGGATGTGAGCAGTCGTCAGGTGACGTCTGTGTCTGTTTATCGTTCCCACTTCTCCACCTCCGTTCATTCCCTTTATTCCTCCTCTTCTTCTTTCTTCTTCTCTATACCAGAATGAGGGTTGTACTCGTCACATGTTCACCTTCTGGTGTCCTCCACAAATATTTAAAACACTTCAAAATGTACTTTTGTGCTTTTTGAAAATATATATTTTTTAAGTTGAACTTTTTCCGCAACTTTAATTTTTTCTTTTGCAAATCTTACTTTTTTAAAAGTTCTACTTTTCCCCAACTTTGAAGTTTTTAAGAATGTGTAACATTTATTCTTTTTAAAATGGGACTTTTCCCACTTGTATCCTTTTTAAATGTTCTACTTTTTTTATACTATAAATACTTTTCAATTTTTGTACACACATGATGTCATCACTCAGCATCTTCAAGAAGAAAAGTTTTGTGTGTTTTATATTTTCGCTTTTCAGACTGTGTGTTTCCTTTTGCAGGACTGTGTTTTATGGTGTTGTTTTGTGTCCTCCATGTTGACTGACACATGTGGACACACTGTGAAGTCCTCAAAGGTAACGGCCTGGGTTGTGTTGCTGAGTTACTGTGTGGTGCAGGGTCTATAAACTCGCCCCTCCCTCGTCTCCACCCAAACCACTGCTAACCGACACAGTGAGGGACGTCTCCCAGTCCAACCAGCACCATGTGGACCGTGGACACACTCAGCTCAGCAACCTCTGAGTCTTCTTCTGGATCCACATCTGAAACAGCACCAGCCAAAGTTACACTCACACCACAGCAGCAGCAACAGCTTTAATGCAGAGTCGACACAAACACACAACCCAGCGGAGCTCGACAAAACTGTTTTATTTTAATTCAACAAAAGTTTGATCGTGCTGGTTGGATCCGTTTAACTCCAGTTAATTAACAACAAATAATCAGAAGCCGAAGAGTTAACTCAACTTAATTTGAAAGTTGCACTGAAACATCATCTCCAGAGGATCTAACTGCTGATGTATTTCCTGTAAAAACAGGATGTGTAGGCGGGACAAACCATTGGGAGCAATCTGATTGGACCATTGAAACACAACTAAACACCACAGCTAGCTAGCTAACATTACATACAGTCATTTTTTAATATGTTTTATATTAAAATTTGATATAAAATAAAAACAATACGATCAGTGATGTGACTTTTTTCTGTGTGAATGAACAAAAAATCTATTTTTATCATCAACAAACATTAGAGATTTTTACAAAGGCCTCAGGTTACTGATGGTATCTGGAGGGGGGGGGCAGTGTGTGTGTGTGTGTGTGTGTGTTATCTGGAACTGAAACTCATGGTCGGACATTTACACACACTACACACCACCACTGACTACACAACACACACTACACACCACCACTGACTACACAACACTACACAACACAACACTACACACCACCACTGACTACACAACACTACACAACACTACACTACACACCACCACTGACTACACAACACTACACTACACACCACCATTGACTACACAACACTACACTACACACACACTACACACCACCACTACCAGACTACACAACACTACACAACACAACACTACACACCACCACTGACTACACAACACCACACACACCACCACTGACTACACAACACTACACAACACAGCACTACACCACACTACAATACACACCACCAATGACTACACAGCACTACACTAAACTTCACACCACCACTGACTACACTACACTACACTACACAACACTACACTACACTACACTCGACTACACGTAGCTGCAGTGTTCAGTTCAGGAGTGTTTCAGGATTTCAAAGTTTTATTGTTCCTTCAACAACAAGTTGACAGAGATGTGAATACTTCATCTTACTGTACTGCAGACACACAATAAATACTTTTACCACAGCTGTTACTGCACATACACACTATACACACACACAGAGGACATCCAAGAATGAAATATTAACAGTGAATATTGCCTAAAATAAAACATGCTGTTGTTTTTGTACTAACTACACACTGGGTTCATTTAACCCAATTATTCTTAATCATCTGGACACAATTTTGCTACAAACTGTACAGTGTTGACAAGAACTGTGCAGAAATGACATCAATAAAGAATTACAAACGTCCACTGTGGTGCAAACTATCAAGGAGACGAAAACTTTATTATGTTTCAATTGAATGGGACTGAAGATATGACCCTGCATTAACCAGAACACTTGAAACTTGAACTTTTCCAGAGTCAGAGAGAAGTGATGACACAACCTGCACATGAATAAAAGAACAACAGTCAGTGTGTTACCAAACCAAACCACCACAGGGAGGAAACCACACACACACACACACACGGCACAGTAACGACTGTGTGAGTGATTGGCTGTGATAAGGTGTGTGTGTGTGTTACAGACAGCAACAATCCAAACATCAGACTTGTTGTAGCTGTTTACTCGTTTAACGTCTTTAACTGATCGACTGTTACACACAGTTTGTTCAGTGTGACTCACAAACACCTTTCACCTCGGCTGACCTGCAGCCGGACACACACTCAGCTCACCACTTATCACCTCTGCTCCTCTCTTACTGTTCACCTCATGTGGTTGTAGGTCCGACACCAGCTGCAGCTCGGGGACTGAAATCAAACGTCCAGTTGTCATGTGTTGCTGTGTGAAGCTAGTCCTGCTAACGGAGCCTGCATCACTTTAGCTGTGGTTAGCTGTGGTCATTAACCACTATTTTGACGTTCCTTTGCAACTATATCTCAAACTGTATCTTCACCCAGTGTGATGCAAATCATGTCTGACTCTGCACGCGGCAGCACATTGACCTCTTCATCAGGAATATATTTACATATTTAAGTCCAACATGGCGGTGTTTTGGTGAAGCCGTTAACATATGCACGACATGACGTGAACAGCGTCAGTGAGGCTGAGTCTCAGCTCCGTCTGCTTCAGTGTGCGCTCCTCAGTCTTTATTCACATCTCTGTGGCACAAACTGGAGCTGCAACATTTATCAAGCACTTTGATTGATCCCGACTCCTACAGGTGCTGGACACAGGGATGATCTGCAGGTCACTGGATCCAACAAGATTCGGATGAACATCAAACATAGTGTGAACATGTGTCCTGTTCAAGAAAAAACAGCAATACTGTCAAAACACAGAGAATATAAAAGTAAAGAGACAGAAGCTCTGACTGACAGTCTGCAGATATATTTGATCCTGGTGCTTTGTTTCAAACCATGAGACTCTCATGGAAGTTGTAGATTCATTCAAATCTTTCTTCTTCTTCTTCTGTACATTTGTTTGCACTTTAACTTCTCCCACATATTTCAGACACTCTTTCTGCTCTTTGTCTTTGGTCCCGCTGCGGCTCAAATTGAAAGGGCTGAACTGAGTTCATCACTGCTAACGGTTAGCCGCTACAGCTCAAAACACCGGTCAGCCGAGTACCAGACACCATTTGACGTCATACCCAGAATGCATTGCGACATAAACAAACATGGCGACCTCTGTGCAAAAAATGTTTCTACAAAAACATAAAAACTGGAAATTATTTTTGACAATTATCTCCTATGTTTATGTTACTGGCAGCAAAGTGAATCATATAGAGCAAACATGTCATTACAGTCGGGGTTCCTTTTAAACTGTTCATCTGCTTCAGTTTTTGTGTTTTTATTAAAATAATTTCACCATCTTAAAATCTTCAACCTTGAATCTTTTGAGAATCTTCTGTGTTTCCAGGCAGTTGTTGCTAAGTTATTTCAGCTTCCCCCTGCATCTCCTGACTGTTATCACTATTGTTCAGCGAGGGTCAGCTGTCTGGACTTCTCCACGCTGTGAGCTCTCAACCTCCTCCACTGACCTGAATTAGCATCTCAACACAAACAAGGACGAGGAGCTCTGAGACGACAAACAGAGGAGATGGAAAACGTTGCAGCTCGGTGGGAGGAGGAGGAGGAGGAGCTACATCAGCGCTGACCCACGAGGCAGGGCGAGGCCCGATCGTCCACAAACGTGAGGCCGTGAATATTAAGGAGTTTCTTCTTCACAATAATGACGACAAACTTCAGAATGAAAGCGTCTTCATCACTCTCTGTGAAGCTGAGTCGTTCCCACCTCAGCTGAAGATCTCATACATCTGGGTGGAGTCCAGGTGGATCCACCCTGTACACATTCACACCATGTTCACACCTGGGGACGAGGAGGAGGAGGAGGAGGAGGAGTTACTTTTGTTCTGAGTATAAAAAATAAAGAAGGAAGTCTTCTTGTTGAGTTGAAAAAATCTGAAGTATTACTGCTGCACTGTGTAATGATAAATACTGTGAGTAGTTGAAGTATTACTGCACCACTGAACAGATAAACTCTCTGCTCCCCTTAAAGTTTTGAAGTTTAGTTAGAAACAGATTTTTTTTGGATGTGATTCATGAAAGTTGATGAAGTTTGTTTGATCAGAAGATGATGAAGATGATTTAATAGCAGGATAGACGAAGAGGAAACACATAGCTGCACAGTCAGTGTTTACATCTGGTCATGTAACAAATGCATCATCTCTTGCATCCTGTAAACTGGAGCAAACATCAAGACCTTCAGAGAACTTTGATGTGTTTCTATAAATGATAGATAGATAGATAGATAGATAGATAGATAGATAGATAGATAGATAGATAGATAGATAGATAGATAGATAGATAGATTTCCCAGTAGTGTTCCAGTTGCCCTGAGGAGTTTGTGCTGGTGCGACTGGTCGATACCAGCGCCTGTTGAAGAGAAGAAGAATGCTCCTTTAAGGATTTGGTAATGAATGGGTGGAAAAGTAGCTTCATTCAGCTCCACCCTGCCCCCCAGCACCCATCACAATGCAGCCCCCCCTCCCTCCATCACTCCATCCATCCATCCACCGTCCCTCCCCCAACAAACACACACACATTAACACACATTAACACACACTCCCTGCCCCCTGCAGCAGCAGCAGCAGGAGGAGGAGGAGGAGGGTGTGAATGGGAGGGTTTCCCCAACTATTTAAACAGATTCCAGCAGATGGTCGAGGAACTTTCCTCCTGCAGACACGTTACAGCCGACCTCCTCCATTCCTCTTTGGTTTCATCCCTTCCCACAGAAACTCTCTGTTTCTCCCAGGAGTCTGCTTCCAGCTTCTCCCTGAAGTTTTTTTTTTTTTTTTACAACCACTTCCAGAAACCCTCTGCCCTCCACTGTGGGATCACACGTCCGGCTCTTCTTCACCGGTGGAGCGAATCATGCCCTCCGACTTCCTGACGCCATTCCTGGAGCTGGATGAGGAGTTCTGCAAGGTGAGGAGTTTACTTCAGACTAAGCCTAGTGCTGAGAGGAGACTGTTTCTTCATGGAGGTTGACAGACTTAAATCTGCTAAACACAAAGCGATACATAGCACTAAACTTCATCTGTAGTGCGTCTCAACGTTGAGTTTGTTGCTTCATTCTGTGACGAGATCTTTAAACTTCTGAGTTTGTTGTGATCGGATTTGTAAAAACTCCAACTTTAAACTGTGAGTTAATGTTTTCATGTTGTTTGGACTTTTGTTTCGCTCTAGTTCATGTGCATAAATCAGATGTTTGTTTTTTAGTCTCAGATTAAAACGTGGAAAGTTTTAAAAGTGAAGTTTTTTCCATTGAGTGTTTCATAAATTAACTTCCCGATTTCAATGTTTGAGGAAATCCTATTTTTTTTAATTTTGTGATAAAACCTTTATTATTATTGTACTGTGAAGAAAAAGAAAGTTTGATTTCATGGGATTTCTTTACAAATCTGCAGGATAAACTTGGTAGATTTACTTTTGTCCAAATGATCAAACTCTATAATTAAATATTTTAACGATGGTGAAGATGTGAAAACTCTCTCGCTCCAGCGCCTCAGGAATGCACCGAGCTCACGTCTTTTCTTCTTCTCTTCTTTCTTCTTTTGTGTGACAGAGT
>OOFC01043695.1:0-18254 GCA_900323345.1 Pseudochromis fuscus | reverse complement strand
AGGGAATGATGAAAGAAAGGAGGATTGATATGTAAAGAAAATGAAGGAAAATAGAAAAGCAACAGAAGGATGGAAGAAAATGAACAGAAATAAAAATGAGTTGAAGGAGGTGAAGGAAGGAAGGAAGGAAGGAAGTGAGGAAGGGAGGAAGGGAGGAAAGAAGGAGGGAAGGAAGGAAGGGAGAAAGGAAGGAAGGAAGGAAAGAAGGAGGGAAGGAAGAAAGGAAGGGAGGAGGGAAAGAAGGAAGGAAGGAAGGAAAGAAAGGAAGGAAGGGAGGAAAGAGGGAAGGAAGGAAGGAAGGGAGGAGGGAAAGAAGGAAGGAAGGAAGGAAGGAAGGAAAGAAAGGAAGGAAGGGAGGAAAGAGGGAAGGAAGGAAGGAAGGAAGGAAAGAGAGAAGGGAGGAAAGAGGAAAGGAAGGAAGGGAGAAAGGAAGGAAGGAAGGAAAGAAGGAGGGAAGGAAGGAAGGGAGGAAGGAAGGAAACCTGTCTGAAAGGAAGAGAAGTGTGAAATGTAGCAAATGTAACATGAACATCTGAGAGGAAGATCTGAGACAGACGGTGTTGAGGAGGCAGAGGACTGACTGTCAACACCTGGCTGATCAGATTTGCCTGAAAGAGCCACTGAAGGGACATGAAATCCTCTCCTCTCCCACTGACTGCCCCATAAACCCCCAGGAACACACCCAGAGAAATAAATAAATAAATAAAATAAACACCTTGAGACACGTGAGACACCGGGAGATATTCAGACGTGTCATGAACACATGTATACACGTGTGTTTTCCTGTTTGTTTTGGTGTAAACAATGCTGTGCATCAGGGATCTTGTCCCAGACTGATGTATTTATTGATTCATCTTTGTACTTGTATAGTTACAGTTTAATTAATCATGCATTTAGCGTACTTTGTATTGGAGGTGGTTGACTATAAATGGTAATATTTGTTTAGATATCTTCTAGTTAGTACTGTCAGCTCTCAGGAAGAAGGTTCTGGGTTTAAATTTTCTCGGTGTACTCCAGCCAATTAGTTGTGAGTCTGAGACTGGTTGTTTGTCTGCACCAGCCCGGTGCTGGACTGGTGGCCCAACCTCGGCGTTTCTTTTTGTTTGCTAAAAAAGAATAAAAGCATTATGGTCTCGGCTTAAGCAAAAACTCCCATGTAACTGTACAAACATATTAAAATGTTTAATTTTGTTTGTTATGAAGCCATAATTTAAGTTCAAAGTGAATTCATAATTAAAAATGGTAGAGGGTTAAAATGTGTATAATAATTTTGCACTTTAAACTCTGGTTGATTTAATGCAGAGGGTAATAAACGCATCAAAAACATCAATAAAATAAATAAAGAAGCACGAGTGATGCAGCCCTGACATCACCTCTGCACATAATCACCCTCTGGATCATCTTCAGAGGCAATGATTTATTTTATTTTATTTTATTTTGCAAATGAATAAAGAGTCATATTTATAAGCTGCATCACTCTTGGCAGCAGGTGGTTGAGGTGGGTGGTGGGTACACAAAGTGTCCAAATGTCACCAGATTCTCACTTAACTCTGAAAGATCAGGTTTCATTTGAGGTTTATCTCTGGTTGAGAGATTTTAGTTTTTTTAAAATGTAAATTAACATTTTCATGTTTTAATGCTTGTGTTGTTTAATCTGAGCCAAGGGCTGTGAGGGCCTAACAAAGTTGTTATGCTGCAAGATTGACTTGTCTTGAGGGGAAATAACATATTTTGAGAGGACATATGCTCAGCATTTTTAACTTGCTAAATACATTTATTAACAATACGCCCTCATTCCACTGAAAGGAAACATCATTTTGTTGTAATTATGTTTTCCTCCAAATGTATTTGCAGTTGTAATTTAGCTCCAGAAATATAATTTCATTGGAGATGGGGTTTGGATAAGATAAGAAAACAAAATGAAAAACGTTGTTGGTGAAAAAGATCATTATGGAGATAATAAATGTGATTCAGGCGGCTTTATGTTTTGTATTAGGTTTGTAAAATTAGAAGCATATAAAAGGTGCTTTGTTAGAGGCAGCACTACCTTTACACATGCTGGGAGACACACGTGTACGGACATGGCTACAAATAAGGACACACACACACACACACACACACACAGAGTATATTGTCAGAGCTACAGCTGCCATCCCATGCTTCTCCTCTCCCTGAAGCCCCAGCAGGGTTTGACAACAGCAGACTGGAACACGGAAACATGCAGTTTCCCGGTGTTTCAAATACCATGGAGAGCTCACACTCCACACACACACACACACACACACACACACCCTTCATCTTCCTCCAATACCATCTTCTGTTTCGTGTTCCTCTCCAGCTTCCTCCCAGCTGTTTCTCCCTCACATTTCTCTCCACACTTACATCTTAACACGTGCTTGACAGTTACTCCCAACCTCTCCTTCCTCCATTTTCCCCACTCTTCTCCTGTTCCTCTCTTTTTCTTCTTGACTACCTCATCTACACTCTTAGATCTACCTTCACTTTGCTGCACATCTCCACTGGAGCGATGGTGGACAGCAGGTCATGCTTGTTACAGATGGAAACAATCTTCGACATCAGATACAGTTGTAAGTTTTTTTTAATATCCAGGATCTAGTGTGTCCAATCCCTCAAACCCTAATGGAAACTTTGGGGTTTTTAAATCGTGGCATATGTCCTTAATGTTGTTGTAGGTCAATTTAATTCACAACCACAAACAAGATGCAACAGAGCTGACTAATGTCCTGCCATAATCACCATTAAATGTAACCAGTTATCCTAATGAGGTCATTATTTAAGCTAAATAATGCATTAATTGGCAAATATTCTGTGCGTGTGTGTGTGTGTGTGTCCTCATATATTAAAGCATTACGATAGTTTGAAGAAAATTGTTTTTGCCTCATTTGATGTGCAAATTTATGTAGGAAGGTGCTCAAAGTTTAATCAGCTCATTTAGTGTATGTATGTTGTGCTCTAATCGTGTTAGTGGCTTGTTTACAACGTGGTGTCACACAGGATGACTGACTTGATGCCGTGATAACACAATGTCCTGCGATATGATTTGAGTTTAATGGGGTTTAAACTGCAGTACATGAAAAAAAACTCAACCTGGAGCAAAGATCTCCCCGTGAGGATTTGAAAGGAAGCAGAGCTGATGTTGCCTCTGGTCTGTACCGGTACCATGGTGAATTTACTGGACATCTCGCAGGTGGAAAGACACAATCTGCACAGTGAGTGAGCTTCAGTGTTGAGCTTGTTTTTAAATCAATTACAGGATTGTATTTTGTCATATACACATTAAAAAAATGCTGGGTTATTGTTAACTACATGTTGAGTAAGACTGTCCACCATGTAGTTAGTCTAATTTTTACCCAGCACAGTAGTTTAAAAGTGCTAATTTGAAACATTTTTTAATGGAAATCTAACAATACACTGGACAGAAACACAAAAACAAACAGATTTCAAGATTGTTATCATTAATTTACTGAACATTAACTCACACAAAGTCGCCAAAATACCTCGATATGAAGATACAAAAAAGAAACAGTTCAAAAACTATGTCCACTTATGATTGGATGTTGTTAAATGGATGTTGTTAAATGTTTGGTTTTGAGTTTGGTTTCACTTTGTCACGAAGGTAAAACTTTTGCTAAAATTGTTCAAACCAACACCTCAAAATTCAAACCAAAAATGATCATGTGCATGAACTGAACTCCAAACAAACTGAGCTGGTAAACAGTTGAGTGCAGGAGGAGGAAGAGGTGGATGTTGAACATCTGCTGCATCTGTTCTGTGAAGCTCAGGCAGAAAGTACATTTTTCTTCTTTGTAACATTTGCTACTGATCATATTTCACTGTTACAGCTGCTGCCGTGCACATGTGAAACACAATAATAGCTGTCGAACAGCTTGTTGGTACTGTTGTTGTTGTTGTTGATGTTGTTTGGGATTGTTGAATCAGAATGAGTCACGATCCTTTAATTAATTCATTAGTGTTTTAGCTGCTCAGCAGTGTTTTCATTCAGAGCTCATTTCAGTCAAACCTACAGTTCATGGCCCTGAAACTTCTGTTACCTTTAGACTGAGGGCGATGTTGGTGTTGCCATGGCAACTTAGTTTTGATGTTATTTGGATTTAACAGGATCACTCAGTATAGTATCTGATCTTCTGTGAGAAACGCTGCAGAGAACCTAACATGATGTACTCTGTGTATACACCACATTTCCTCATATTAAGTCTGGTTTTCATTCACTGCCCAGGACGTGGTCCAGATAAACACATAACAGGAGGGGGGGGTAAATTGAACATCTGTAAATATTTCACAATAAAGATTCAGATAAGAAATGAAGCACTACTTAAAGTTGTGAACTTTTATTTTGAAAGGGTTGCAGAAAGTGTTGAGTTTGGATCACCAGTGTGGTGCAGTAAGGATCCAGTTTGAAGCATTTGAGACGTGAGATGAAACATGACTAATTAAACTCATCAAGCAGATTAAATTAGAAATAAAAGCTATAAGTCATTAGTGACCTGGTACCTCCTGCAGTAAATAAAGTAAAGTAAAGTCCTGAGCTTATACTTATGTATTTACAGTATGAGGTGACCAGGTTCTCAATCAGGTTTTCTGTAACTTAAAAAATGTGAAAGTTTGAGAATGTATGAGGAAGTAGAAAGCACATTAACTAACAAATGTAATATATTTCACATTGTATCTGTGTTTGATCTTTTTCCAGATGGTTGTTTTTGTGATAAAGTTTAACTGCAGCTTTTCTAAATGTTCTTACCTCATTAATAAGTCTGTCTCTGCAGCATCACTGCATAATCATGTCTTTTGCGAGTTCAGATAAATCCCTCCACTGAACTGCGCCCACTGAGGTCACCTTCACATGCAGCCGGTCCGCCTTTAGAAATCAGACCCACAATTGTGAGCGCAAATTAAATGAAAGCTGCAAATTTTCCTGGCGCCTTCATGTACACACACAAACTGAGACTCCAGAGTAGGTGGTGATGAAGTTGCACCAAAGTTTTCTTGAGTTAATTATTCTGTGTAATGGTTTCTCCTCAGCTTTCTTAATCACTCAGGTCTCCAGCTTGTACCTGCTTAAAAAAAACCACAACAACTGGATTTGTGTTGCGCTGCGAGCTGCTTTGATCAGCATAAAGTTCACACAGTGAAAACAAAGCTAAATGAGTCCTTCACTTCCCGACTCCACAACAGCCTGTTCAAAGCAGCCTGATGGGAAAGACAAATAGGAATTAATTTACCACAAACACCCACACTGGTATGGATATTGAAAACTAATCTATGACTCTTTGAGCAGAATAAATCATCCATAATCTGATTATATTGAAGTGCAAGCATTTGAAACTTTCCCAAAATAGAGCCAGTCATTTTAAATGTTGTGAGTTTTGTTGATCTGATTCGTTTTCTAGGTCTTAAAAAGAGCAAGATATTTTATTTCTGATTACTACAGAGTATTTAGTAAATAAAATATCCAAATAAAAGAACAATAAAATTGTTTTTTTAGATGTTCAGGGGCTTTTTTCATGACCAAGACTGGAAGGTTTCAAGAGGATATATTTGTGTTTATCTGCATGTGAGCCTCGGTCCCTGAGGCTCCAACACATGGCGACTCTAATAAGCAATAACGCATTAATGCAACAATTTTAACCCACTGTCTAAATGCATTTACAGGCTGCCATTTTATCTGGCTGCCTCTAATATACCTGTCCTCCTGAAGCTAATGCCTGGCTCTGTTCCTGCCCCTGACCTGCCGCAGGTGACTTCCTTCACGCGGCTCCAAAAATGTCAGCCCCGCCCTCCCGCTGGTTATTTGCCTCATGAGCATCTGTTGGTCTCCAGTCAGAAGTGACACTGCAGCCACACATGATGCCACGGCAACAGCTGCCATGTTAAAGTGGGAACCAGATGCAGCGAGACGCTCAGAGGGACGGGCGTGCCCTCTATCTGACACCGACTTACTCCTGAGTGTCTTTGCAGAGGTTTCCCAACACCCACATCTGGCACTGTGGAGAGCAGGAGTTCAGCAATGGTTAAAGATATGAAGGGAGAGGGTGGAGCTGTCAGTAGATTAATACAGATTTTAGGAGTCGAAATAGCTTTACAAGTGGATCAAATCTGGTTTCACTGAGCAGACTTCAGGTTTGTTGTCTCCAGTTAGGTCTTTGTGGAGTCATTAGCCAGCGGCACTGTCACCGTCAACCTTTAATGGCAGTGTTCAGTAAAGACATGAAATAATATGGTTCTGTGCCCATGCTTGTGACTTAGATGCAGATCAGATCACTTTTTTTTCCAACTTCATTATTTTTCATTTTATGCAAACATTGTAAAATGTACATGTACGCAGAAATTATAATTTCTTACAACCCTCAATCCCCTCTTCCCTTCCAGGTGGTGCACACACCAAAAACAAAAAACAAAAACAAAATAATGGTAAAAACTATTTTTATTTAAAAAATAAAAATAATACATTAAAGGAGAATAAAGAAGCTACACACAGAAGATAATGATTAGATCACATCTTTTAACCAATTCCTGCAAAAAATAGGATATTCCAAATGGTTCAAACTTTTCTTTCCACTGTAAGTGAAAGTAATTTGGACATAGTCTGATGTTATTAGTGCCACCATATTTTATCTCACACACAGTGGAGTCTGTTGCAGAGACTCAGGTCGTTACCAAGAAACCGTCTTTATTGGATCCTGGGTCCAAAGAGTGTGTCTGATCAGCCTGACGAGGTGGGACTAGGTACAGGTGTGTCTGATCAGCCTGACGAGGTGAGACTAGGTACAGGTGTGTCTGATCAGCCTGACGAGGTGAGACTAGGTACAGGTGTGTCTGATCAGCCTGACGAGGTGAGACTAGGTACAGGTGTGTCTGATCAGCCTGACGAGGTGGGACTAGGTACAGGTGTGTCTGATCAGCCTGACGAGGTGGGACTAGGTACAGGTGTGTCTGATCAGCCTGACGAGGTGGGACTAGGTACAGGTGTGTCTGATCAGCCCAAACCCAAACCCCAGCAAACATGACACTTTGTACTGGTAATAAACTAAAGTTTTTCCACGTTCATCAAACTCCTAATGAAATCATATGTTTTTAATTGACTCTATTTTCAGGCACAGGTGAATTGAAATCAAGAATTCATTCATTAGAGCAGTGGTGCCCAACCCTGGTCCTCAAGGGTCCCCTATCCAGCATGTTTTAGATCAGGGGTCTGCAATCCTGGTCCTAGAGACCCACAATCCTGCATGTTTTAGAGGTTTCCCTCTTCCAACACACCTGATTCTAATGATCAGGATCGTTATCAGGCTTCTGCAGATGATGAGCTGATCATTTGAATCAGGTGCTGGAAGAGAGAAACATCTAAAACATGCTGGATAGGGGCTCTCGAGGACCAGGGTTGGGGACCCCTGCATCAGACACTTTAACATAAAATGAATAGTTAATAAGTGTACAGGATCAAATAAAAACAGTCTATATAACCGGTGCTTCAGCTCTGATAAAGTAAGTGAACGACCAGTGAACGTGTGACTGAAATCAACACTTGTTCTGGTTTTGTTCCCCAAATGACATCATTACCTTTCTGAAAATCAATTAGCTTCAGCTTAAACTCCTGAGCTCTCTTCTCCTTTTGATTTGCAGTCATTTTAAAAGCAGTTGCTGCCCAACAAGCTCATTCACAAAGAGAGACTCACAGTGTTAGTCAGGATTTGGATGTATTCAGTCTGGATGCAGACGACTGGCTCCACACTGCTGCTTCATGTGCTTTGAGGTGTAGCAGTAAAAATTACTTTGGACAATTTTGTGTGGAGCTGCTGCATCTATAGGACTTAATTCAAAGCACCAATATGTGTTTGCTCTATTTGCCTTCAAGTCTTTGCCCACTCACACAGGTTGTTCACTTACTCTGCCTCATTAGACCTCCAGGCTCAGGCTGAAGTTGAGTTACATGATGTAACAACATCTTTGTAATAATAACAACAACAAGTACATATTGTACCGCCCTGGAGGCCTGGTCGGATTGCAAAATTAATCTCAAGGTGTCACGGCTCAGAACAAAAGACCCAAAGCACAACACGAAACAAGAAAGGTAAAAGAAAAAAGACAGAAAAAGTTTATTTGAATCAGAAGATTTCTTATGAGGTAAAAAAAACAAAAAGACAGAACAAAACAAGGAGAGGAGACAAAAGCAGAGTCCAGCTTTCAGGAAAGGTCAGAAACTGGAAGAGAAAAGAAAACTTTGCTGGAGAGTAAACAGGGCAATCTGGCAAAAAATAAATAAAAATTGCACGGTGAACCAGTGGTGAAAGTACTGGGAAGGTCAGGTGACATTACTGGTGGGAAAGCAGGGCAGGTGGAAGTGGCAGGAAAGACAGAAATGAAAAGATTACAAAGTAAACTTTCTTTGTATAGAACCTTTCATAGATAACATGCAGCCAGGGATGTACAGTGAAAAAAAATAATTATAAAGCAATAATTAGATTTTAACAAGAAATCATTAAAATAAATGTATCATTATGTCACATTTTTTTTCTAATGTAGTGTTGCTTTTTCACCACAAGAGGGCAGCAGTGTTCAGTACACAGTTGTTTTAAAAAAAATAGAAATTGTGACATTGCTTCCTGCAAACATATAATTATAAATCCTGGTGTGACCTAGTTTTAGCAGGAAGGTGAGAAAGATGTCAATCAAGAAAAAGTGTTTGGATGTGCACACAGAGAAGCTTCATGAAGTGAAAACACATGATTCTCAGACGTAAGCATAAAAAAGTAAGACTAAATTAATCTCCTAAACTTGAAATTTAAACTCACTCCTCCTGGTAAATAAGTTAATTTGTTCCCTTTAAAGTATCATGAAGGTGACCACTCTTTAGGATTTCACCTCCGATGACTAAAGATCGAACGCTACAAGCCGATCACTTGCTCTATGGGCTGTGGATGAAATTAGAAAGCAGAGCAGAATAATAACTGTGATGCTAAAGCTGAGCTACGCTGAGGTCAGGGACTAAGTAATTACAAGGAGAGAGAATAATCTCATTATTTAAAATAAAAAAAAAAAATCCTAGTCGTTCCAAAACCTCAGTTGGGTCTTTTTAAAGAAATAGATAATTACTTGTTAAATACTGCAAAAGGTTATAAGGGGAAAAAAAAGATAAGAATGTGAGATTAGTGACAGTGATATAACGACAATAATAATTCAAAATTACAGTCTATTTAATGCCTGGAAGGAGCGTCTGGGACTGGGAGCAGATTACAGAAACATTAACTTCTTTCCACAGGCAATTTATCTTCCAGCATAAGTTAGGAATACATTGTGATTAAGTCTGCAGTCACATATACAATCAGTGCAGGAGTGAATTGCCTCAGCTCAGTTCTTATATATTCTGATACATGGTAATGAAGGATGCAAAGACAGAGGGGATGTTTAGGGACAGATTAAATGTGCACAGCAGCAGTAACAGGAAACACGACTTTTCTGCAGCACCCTGGGTAATGCTCTTTGTTGTGATGATGTGTTTGGTGTGTGTGTGGTGTTTCGGTCTTTTATCGACCCCAGCAGGTCAGACAGTGACTCCTCAGGTTTGATTCTCCATGACCCCGAGTGACCAGGTTTCCTTGAGGGAGATGCCGAGTCCCCGCAGCGCTGCCAGACCTCGGGGATGCTGCTCGGCTCCTGACACACTGCGCTGACCTCTCGGTGCCGTGTCACGATCCACGGAGAATCTGAAATCATCTGGGAGGAGGGGAAAAAACAACAAAACAGCAGAGCAGGGAGGATGTTCACGGCAGTTTTCATTAGTCAAATTTATTCACAGGACAAGGTCACGAGGTTAAAGGACAAAATTGGTTTGTCAATGGCTGTGGCTTAACAGTGGCTTTGTTTACATACAGAAATCACACCTATAGGATAGCACTTTGAAAAATTTGAAAATCACAATTAGGGATGGGTATCGTTAGGATTTTTATGAATCCGATTCCCATTTCGATTCTGCTTATCGAGTCTGGTTCCTAACGATTTAATATTTCGAATCCAAAAACAAAAATCAGGAAGCCAGGAAAACAGGATTGGAAGTGCAACCTGTCTTGCAGTTTATTAATTTCCCACCCACCAAGTGTTGCATTTTCCACATTCACTGCTCTGTCTACTAAAATGAAGCCACACTTTTTACCACTTTCCCCGATCCATTTCCTGTTGCCATGTGGCGTCGTGTACCCCTTTTCCACTGAACAGGTTCCAGTGCTAGTTTGGGGCCAGTTCCTGACTCAGCCCCAATTTGTTGTGTTTCCACCACCGTGAGAACCGGCCCCAGCTGCTAAAACTGATCCTGAGTCTGGCCCCACTTCCTTGCTGGGTCAGAGCTCAGCACCGACTGAGCAGCGACTACACCAGGAGCTGGTGGAGCGATGGTGGAAACACAGCTAGCGATAGTAGAAGAGTAGAGTAATGAAAATAGAGTAGCCACAAACAGTTGGATGTTTTGGTTCTGGATCTCAGTGTAGACTGTAAAACCAGGAACAGCACTTGTATGCACAGAGCTCCTCCATTTAAACATTACAGTGAGGGCTTTGCCATCATATGCGACCAGTAAGGACATCGTGATTTCCTAAAACTGAATAAATACCACACGTAGCAATGCAGGACTGCTTTGTTAACTCTTTGTTTGTTGCTAGCGGCCGGTTGTTGTGAACCAGCTACCTATGCAGTGATGTACTGAGCTTTTACGGTGACGCAGCCTCAAGTTGGCTCCTTGCCAGTGGAAAAACAAACCGGTTTATAGGAGAAACAGGATCTGAACCAACTCACCACCAGGACTAGCACCAGCCCGGAACTAGCACCCGTTCTTGTTTGGTAGAAAAGGGGTAGACGGGTCCTGGCAGTTATCTAAAGTCCGTATGCAGCCGTTGTGTAAAATCAGCGCATCTAGGAACCAATAACCGAAATTATAATTTTCTATGTGTACCTGGTACTCACTTAATTTAATTCAGTTCCTACTTGGAACCGAATTTCGGTACCTAACCCTAATCACAATTGTCTTTCATCAACATATTGAAAAAATTATTTCTAACAAGTGTAATATTTGTATTTCATTTATTTTTCCTACAACATCTGCTCATCCAGTCACAACATCACCTTCATCCATAGTTTCTCATTTGAGCCAGAAGATGAAGAAGAAGGAAGCAGAAGGTTAAACACTGAGATGTTTCAACTCTTTGGGTATAATTTATAGCATCGTCACATCCTGTCGACTGTGTTGAAAATCTACAAAGATCAGATATGGATTATGCCTTTGCAGAGATTTGTGCTTTCTGATTTTTTTCATATATAAAACTCACACTTGACTAATTTTATAGCACTGTTATTGGTTAAAATGGATTGAAAAAATGGATGAAAGTGGAAAAACTGCAGCAAAATATATTTAAGACAAATTTGTAGAATATAATCTGTTTCTATGTGATTGTTGTTGATTGATCAAAGCGTAAAATGGATTTTAAAACAGGCCCAGTAATGAGAAAATACGTTTCCCTGCAGATCTCCCACTTCTACATCATCTTGACAGTAAAACCCATTTAAAGCACATTAAAGTATTAAAATTGAAAACATTTACTATATTTATAGCTATTGCACTATTTATAGAAAAACACAGCAAAGACATTTTATGTAAAATTCTGTTTTGCTTTTTATTTTACGAGCATCGCTTCCTCACTCACATATAAATCTGCAGCCATTAAAACAGAAGTTGCCTCCATTCACAGCAACAGCCTCGGGGCACTGTTTAAACATAAAGGATTAGCAATGAACTTGTTTTTTGATGTAGCAGCTAAAGTGTTTTTATACCATTTTGTGTGGAGCTACTTCACAGATCGGACTAAATGTAAAGCACCAAAGTATCTGTTCAGTTTGTCCAAGTCTTCCCACCGTCACACAGGTTACTTCCTGTTCTCTGTCGAGGCTGAAGTAGAGCAACATGATGTATCTTTGTCCTCACAAGAGTCAGAGGTGTACGTTGTGGAAATGTCATGGCAAACATTAATTTTGAGATACATTGTAACTTTACACAGATAAAAAGAAAAGACACCAAGCATCAGACCTCTGTTCAAGCTGGACCTGAGAGAAATAAATACACAAAGTCACGTGACGTGGTCACGAGGAAGCCAAAGAATGAAAGACCTTCAACACTAACAAAATACTCAGTCAGTTTTTCCTACAAGTCATTCTGACGTCATTAGATAAAGTAGGTTCTTCCTGTAAGTGTCTTGCTGGTCCATTAGACAGGAGAGTAGTGGTTGGTTTGATTGACAGGCCTGCTCTCTCAGATTGTCTCAGACAGTTAGACCCGCCCCCTGGCTGCCCTCCAAAGCTCTGCCCTCTAATCCAAATATGGTCACTTCTGGATCCAACATGACGACGACCAAGCTTCAGAACACTTGTGAAGTCATGGTGGCTCAATCCATATTTTCATGTTTCATAACACCAACAAACAAAGTGATATTGTTTTAATGTAATCACTTTCAAATTGTGACATCTAGACACATATGAGTGCTGCTATATCTTAACTTAGCTCGTCTGAGTGTTGGCAAAGTGCTGATACAATATTTTCTCACCCAGTGCACAAAGCATGCACAGGAGATGCATCGGTCCAGCTCTGTAGGGATGTTGCCTGGTAGGTCGACCACTTTAGTCCACAGTGAAATCTCTCAACATCCACTGGATGGATTGTCATGAAATGTGGTATAGATCCACAGAGCATGAATCCTAATGATGCTTTCCATCCTGTTAATTTATGCTTCCTCCCGTCCCTGCTCCTCCATCTTTCCGGCCGTGGCAGGGAAACCAATCTCCCACCACCACCATCAGGGAGGTTTCAATTCCTTAAATGTGTCTGAGGGCGAGAGGAGGCTCCCCGAGGAGCTCAGAGCCAGGAGGAGTGACTGGTGTATGGTATGAAGAAGTTTTTTACTGGACACCACTTCAATCATTCAGCTGACCTCATCAGGAAACAGCAAGACAGAGGTTTTAGCATTATTAAATTATTTTGATTTATTCTCTCATTTTCTAAGTTTTTAATGGCTCTTTCTAAAACTATAGAGTAATACATCCCCACAGCTGCAGGTAAATGTAATTATTATTTTGCATATTTTTATTAAAATGCACTTTGCTGCTGTAGCACTGTAAATCTCTCCACTGTGGGACAAATAAAAGATCGTCTCATCTCTGAAAGGGACATCAGACTTAACAAGTCTTTCCAAACTCTTGTAAATGTAATCACAAACTTTATAACAGTTTTTTTTTTTTATTGCCCCTCAGGTCTTTTCTTTAAGTAATAATAAAAAAAAATTGTTTTATTTTAGAAACAGTTCATTTTCACACCAGTCTGTGATGTCATCGTCCTTTTTCTTTGGTCACTGTTATTTTGTGTGGACATTAATTGGAGATGCTGTTCATCATTCATGGTTGGATGAAGTTTCATGTCCTGATGTGTTTAAAACGTGAGAGTAAAAACTTACCAGAACATTTTCAAATACATATTTTTTAAATATTCAAACACTGTTTTAAATTATCTTCTGAGGAGCTTGAGTCCCTCGGACGACTCAAGACTTGACCCTAAAATTAAACATTCAGATTTGACTTGACTTTTAGTTCAACACAAAACTTTTTACAACACAGAGAAACTGAATCCTCTCTAAGTGTAATTTAGGGGAGTTTGTTTTCAGCTGCATGTCGACCACTCAGTGCAGCAAAGGCTACAAATAAATAAATAAATAAATAAATAAAGCAGGAGATAGAGGTTCATTAAAGCACAGAGAACCAATTGGCCACAATATCGTTTTTCCGATAGAGTTGGCTAACCACTGCTTTGGGTGATTATAGATTTATCTATCTGTGCTTCCTCTTCACCTCTTCACACATCACAGACTCTTGCTAAATGTTTCCCTTTGGGGATGAATGGAGGGAAGTTGATAAATTGTGCTCATGTATGGGAGTCTTTAATCCGATCTTTGTGAACATCAGGCCGCTGAGAGCACCTGGTCCATTATGTTTCTGTCAATAATAGTCTTTATCATTTTGATATTTTCAGCAGAGTCTTCTAAACTGGAGACTTTGGTGGGTGTTAGACATTTTGGATTCGAACACAGACGTAAAAGCTGCTGCTAAAAATATAAATAATGAACAAAACAAAAAATCATTGGATGAAAATTCAAATATGTGTAACACAAACAGTGACAAATTCAGACCTCTCACTCGCCTCAGCTCTACAGAGCCTTTTAGGATCTTTAGGTTTGTTTTGGTTTTCAACAGCTGGCAGATATTTGTGAACTCACGGTTTAAAGTTAGGACTTTGGTATTTGAATGTTTGGAGCCAGAAATGACCATTTTTGGATGTCAAGGGAGAGTGAGGAGGCGGGTCTATCCTTTGTGTATGAGATTGGAGCTCAGGTCTGGTCTCATTGGAAACCAGATCTGTCAATCAAACTAAGCACACCCCTAAACCTTCCCCTTTTTGAAGCCTAATATCTTCTTAATTATGAACTGATTCAAATCACCAGATCAGTGATTAGAGTTTAGCTAATGACATCAGAATGACTTGTGGGGAAAATGCATCAACTGAGTATTTTATTATTGAAAATTACAAGGCAGCATCTAGTGGCCATCGGGGGTATTACATCTTGTCCACCTCCGCATTGGCCTGATTTTTGAGACCTTGTTGCTTTGTCCATTTCTATAAAGTCTGCAGTCAACAGTCATAGCTGTAAAGTTATAATTTCCTTTTTGTCTTTGTAATTTTTACCTACTGCGTCAAGGTGGTCAAACATAAATGATATGAATCAAATTTAAAAATCTTGTTTTGTCATTTAAGAAAGTCTGTATTTTTTAGAGATGTGGTTTGAGAGGGGAGGGACATTTTTCATTTACATACAGCTAGTGTTGCTAACCATTAATCCTTTGTTACAATGTTGAAACCAAAAAGTAACAAAGTCTCATTTTACCTCTAAACCCAAATTTAGTAAGAGAAGCTCTCAAGTCTGTGTAATAATAAAAACCTCCTGTTTGCCTTTTTACTGCAGCAGAAACTGTCTCGCTCCTCCTCCTCCTCCTCCTCCTCCTCCTGCTCGTCCAATGCTTTCCCTCCATTATGAAAATTACACCACCTCCACCCCCAACAACACTCATCCTGGTCTTCCTCCGATGCCGGCTCCTCTCTCATAATTCCTCCTGCTATATGGCTGCCGTCAAGTGATGAAATGGTTTCCTTGACCAGAGCAGGGCCTGGCAGTTGTTTTAGTGTTTGGGTTTTAGCAGAGCAATAAAGCATCGCTGGGTTATCCCGGCTGACAGAGAGCTATATCTAATAGGCCTGTCGCTCTCGTGCCAAATCGTTTGGTGCATTTCAATTAAGGGCTCTTCAGGAGTGAGAAAGGCAATATTAAACAGGGTGTGTGTGAGTGAGCGTTAATGCAGGCAGGCACAGTGTGGACGCACTTCCTGGTACAAGAGACATGCTGAAAAGTAACTCGCACGGTGAAGCAACCTGGATGTGGTAGAGGTTACTTGAAGACATCTCTCAGTCCTCTTCAGTTCTGATAGGCTGGTCGGGAGCAGCAGGTTTTCTGTAGAGTTGTTGACAGGGTCATCAACACTACAAGCTCATTAGCACTCCTGGCTGAGGTGACGACTGTCACTGGAGACACTGGAGTCACGTGAGGCCAGATGTGAATGGTCCTTGTGAGGATGGACACCTGAGGTGAGATGTGGATGTTTGTTGACTCTCCTGGGGATGGATGAGAGGACATAGGGAGGAAGGTGGTGTTGTAGACCCCTCCTCTGCTCAGATAAGGTTCCTTCACTCCTCTTTCAAACCATCTGTCTTTCTGATCCAGAACATGCACATTGCTGTCCTCAAAGGAGTGTCCCTCCTCTTTCAGGTGGAGACAAACTGAGAGACCAACTGACTTTAATTCAAAATGAGCTAAACTCAAGTATAAGTGATCTGATGGTCCATCTGAAAAATAATCATAACTGAGATATGAGGGAAATCAGGGGCGTGGTTAATTTGATCAAATGAGTGCAGATCTAAACTTGAGTCTCATACATACTGGGTACTGTCCTTGTGTTCAAGGGTTAGACCCGCCTCCTCACTTCTTCCTTCAAATCCAAATATGGTCGCTTCTGGTTTCAAACAACCAACATGGATTATGCTGCGGTGGAAGATCTGCTCTCTGAGTGCTGTGTTGTTGTGATGTTGTTGTTACTGTAACTGTTTATTCAGGGTGAGAGCAAATAAGCTATGCCTCTTCTCACTCCTTTTTGGATATGTCTATTATTTTCTTATATATATTTTTTGTATTTTATATTATTTTGCTTCCTAAATTTTAATTTCTATATTATGTTTGCAATTAATCTATTTGGTAGCAGTCAGGAAGCCTGTACATTTTTTTCCTATCTTAAATATTCAGATAAATTGGCATGTGGCACACAGTCTGATACAGGTAGCAAATTAAAAAATAAAAAATCTCCACAATAAACACTTTTTTAATCTCCTGACAACTTCAAGACCCACACTAAACAACGTGGAGTCAAATATTAAACTGCAACAACATTTAAAGTCGACCTCCAGTCAGATATGTGGTTTTCTTGCTGTTACTTCACTATAATGTGTAGTTGGACAACAACAGAGGGAGGTGTTTGTCATCATGCTTGTACGTCTGCTTATTAAACAGAAACCCACAGCATCCAGGCAGGTTTTAACTGTAAAGCTGAGCTAGCCAGAGTCCATTACTGCAAACTGTAGCATGCACAGGGTCCAAAGCCAAACTGGCCAGTGAGTAATGGGAGGCTGGGAGTATGTGCACACTGAGGAGCTGATGAGCAGAGAGGAAACAGGTGAGCAAAGGGGCAACAGAGATCAGGTGATTAAACAGGTGTTAAAGCAGGGCAAATGGCAGCAGCTGAACAAAAAAATAAAATAAAATCCAAACCAGGAGAATCTCAGACCACGAGCAAAACCAAGATGAAACAAATTAACAAGAAGGAAAAACCATGTTGCATCTTCTTGATTTTTAAATGAAGTGGAACAAGTACATTTTCCTTTAGTGCTTACAGCCACTACCCACTGCTGCCTCACCACCACCACCACCACCACCGCTAAAAGATCAGAAAGTTTCTTGACAACAACACACCCCGTTTGTTACCAGTTTTAAAGGCTGAATAATTTGTTATTTTATATTTGCACAGTGAACACCAGTGGCTCACACACACACACACACACACACCTCATCGTTCCCCTTTTCTCTGCATCACATTGGCTTCTCTCTTTTTTCTTTTTCTCTCTCCTCCTGCTCCAAAAAGCTTTATCCTCTGCACCTTCTGTTCTTTTGTGCAGAGACGGTGGCCTCATCAAAGTGAAGCAAAAGGGCGAGGAGAGGGTTCAGCATGCACTACAGAGAAAAGACACTGCAACATTGTGTGAGTGTGTGTGTGTGTGTGTGTTTCATTCCAACGGCTGATGGAGACTCCCTTTGTTTTTTTTCTTCCTGCAGTCAACCTCCTTTATAATCATAATAAGCTTTATGTATACAGCTCTATTCTCTGCAAAGTAACAAAGTGCCTCACATGGAACAAAACGCTGCATGCAACATGAAATGAATAAAATCCAAAACAACAACAAATGCTCACAATAATAAAAGAAAAAGCGAGAACCACACAGGGGAAACAGGACAAAGAGAAGCATATGTATGATGTTTGTCCTTGTTGTGGTCATTACACTGTTAAAAATGAAGTAGGTTCAAGCATCTAATAAATAAATGAGGGAGCTGTAGCATTTCAGTGTGAGCTGTATAATCCATGAATAGTAGCAGGCTGATGACATTTGTTATTTGCATTGATGGGAATTTGATAGTGATGTCAGTTGGTTCTGTATTTTAGGATTCAGGTTCAGGTCACTTTATTTGTAGATGATGAATAAAAAAGCCAGATGATAAATAAAAGGGTGGCAGTGGCTCAGTGGGTTGGTACGTGGGTTGGGACGTGGGTTGGGACTTGGGTTGGGATGTGGGTTGAGACGTGGGTTGGTACGTGGGTTGAGACGTGGGTTGAGACTTGGGTTGGGACGTGGGTTGGGACGTGGGTTGGGACTTGGGTTGGGACTTGGGTTGGGACGTGGGTTGGGAACTGGAGGGTCGTGGGTCAAGTCCCAGCCTGGACAAAATACGGAGTGTGGACTAATGGCTGGAGAGGGA
>OOFC01043693.1:0-14405 GCA_900323345.1 Pseudochromis fuscus | reverse complement strand
CACATGCACAGACACAGACAGACATGCACGCACGCGCGCGCGCGCGCACACGCACACGCACACACACACACGCACACACACACACACACACACACACACACACACACACACACACACACACACACAGTCCCCTACAGTTCAGTCAAGTGTCCGTCTCAGCTGCGTGTCCCCTCCTGGAGTATCTCGCGGGTTATTTTTATCCATCTGTGTGAAACTAAAAAACATCGCCATGAGGACTTTTCAAAGTGCAGATGTCAAGACACATTTAAGCGCAGATAGGGCAGAGTTGTATGTGAGGACAGGGCTGGAGGGGGAAGACTTTAGGGTGTTGAGGGAGCAGTTTACAGAGCTGACCGCCTGCGCTATCAAGACGATATGTTTTTGTCACTTCAGCCACTATGTGCTGTTTGTCCCTGTCGTGGAGTGGGATCCCCCGGCCCTGCAGACTGCAGCGTCATCGCCCGCATCCGCTCTGCTGGAGTTCAACATTCATCCCTGAAAGTGACGTAATCTGCCTGGACTGCATCTGACACAGTGGGTTTGGGTCTGGCTGGACTGGGCTGAATTTTCTAATTTAAAGACTTGGCTTCAAACTACTAACAAGATTAATTATATTAGACATTTAGTGGCCATTTAAAGTGGTGGCCGGTAAAGCAGTGGCTACGTGCAGCGAGTACAAGATTCTTTTTTTAGTCAAAAGTCAAATATGAGCTTAAGCTCAGACTGTCCATTAGACTTATTCAGTGTCACTTGTGCTTTGTGTGGTTTGGAGTGACAGGAGAACATAAGAAGACAAGAGATGATTTGTGACAAGACATAAATCAAATGCAAAGCTAAGATGTCAGATACATGGACTGCACCTGCTAAACCATCAAGGCTGTCAGATTCTCTTTGCTTACTGCACTGACGCAATGACAGGACAGCAGAGGGGTAACAGAGTCATTTCAGAAGCTTTGCTTCTTAAAATAATGTTTTGCTTTGATAAGAAAGAAAAAAAATATGAGGCAGGAAAAGTAGATCGTGTTGAGGAGGCAGAAGTTATTAAAATTATACAACACTGCTGGCACTAAGACTTTTAAAGATTAATAAAGCTAAAATGGCTGCAGAGTAAATACTACACAGGAGGAAATTAAGAAGAGTGTGGCGACAGAGATAGAAAGATAGAAGAGGAGAGAGGAGGTGATGCACAACACTGGTCAAGTGAAAACCATCCTGATAACAGAGGAGGAAGGTATGATCTGAAGGACTCTGAAGGAGATGACTCACTTTTTACAGGCAATGAAATTTAAATCAGACACACACACACACACACACACACACACACACACAGCTGCAGTTCTATAAAAGGTCATGAGTGACACAGCCAAAAGCCACTTCCATCATTAATCTTCAATCAGCTCTGGTATCGGTGCAGAAGACTGAGCCACAGGCACAGTCACAGCTGCAGAGGTATTTACAGAACGTCTCGCACACACAGCCGTCACATGAAGAGAAAAGTGAGCGGAAAGTCAAAGTGCATCTCAACAACCAGCTAAAAGAAAGAGATCTTATTTCCTAGAAAGTGTCACTTTGTGAAATGTAGAAGCAGACACAGTGAATGTCGCCACAGCTGACAGACATTTGCAGCATTTTACTGCAACTACACCACTAACTCCTGCAAGTTACTTTGAGTTCAGCAGAACTTCCTCTGACAGAGTCTGACCAAGAAAAGCAGCAGACAAAATTTAAAAATATCTTTTGTTAACCCTCCTCAGAACCAGGCGACCCAGCAGCACCTCTCAGTTCAGCTCTCTGTAGTCACACCGATGCTTTTTATCAAACCTGACACCCCGTCTTTGAAAACTTTGTCAGGGGTCTCAGGGGGGAGTGAACAAAGAGAAGCAGCGCCACATGAATGGCAGCTATAGGCAGTCAGGCAGCGCACAGCTTCCATCTGCTTGGGAGGGGTGTTGATGGTTTTGGAGGGCATCCATTTGTCACATTGTGTGAGATTCATTTGGCTGTGTAGAGTAAAGTTGGGCAAAAAAACAATAACAATGAAATAAAAAATAAATCAGTCCAAACAGACAACAGACTCTGAACTCAGGTAGATTGTATTTTTAGCCAGATATTAATTATGATTGTTTTCATTTGGCACTTTCACTTCAAACTGGTTGGACCAAAGAATTTTTTTTAATCAACCATATTCCAACAGCTCAAATCATCATGGGAGTGTGTCATCACTTCCTGAGGTGCTAAACTATCAGCCAGGAGAGCTGGTCCAGTTAATAAGTGTTATTTTTATATTTAGAAAATTGAGTGTCTATATTTATGTTTTCTATCAGTCAAAGACCCTAGAATGTGTCAGATCCAAATTCATACAGTTTACATTTACATTCTCGAGCTGGATACTGAATGTTTTCAACAGCAACTCAATGGATAACAATAGGCTCCACTACTTACAAAGTACAAAGAGAAATATGACACACACACACTCAGATTTTCATTCACAGTATTTGAAAGGCTGCTGCATCAGTGGAGTGAAATTACAAACCTCCTGTCAGCTGCACATCTGTTTGGTTGCTGTAAATTAAAGTAACTGCTCATTAGACTCCCAGAGAGCAACACAACAGACCAGTGTGTGATTGTGTGTTTGCGAGCATGCATGTGTGTAGAGAGGGATTTAGCCAGGTACTCATGTTCATAAGCTAATATGTAAACAACCAATCATGCAACAGAAATTCAAAGCATGCCGGCCATGCACATGGTGAAGAGGATCTACTGAAGCTCAAACCAACATCAGGATGAAGAAGAACAATTATTTTAGTGACTTTGAATGTGACATGGTTGTTGCTGGTTTCAGAAACTGGAAACTGGATCAGCAGTACTTTCATGCAGAACAACCATTACAGAGACCACAGCTTGAAAACAACAACAAACGTGGTTCTGTGAGAAAAAACTACTTGTTGATGGCAGAGATCAGAGAGCAATGGTCAGACTGGTTACAGCTGATTAAATGGCAGCACAAACTCACATAACCACTCACATTTCTTAACTCCCATGCAGAACTGATGGAGATCTACTGCAGAAGACCACAGCTTAATGGTCTTCATATACTGTGTGTGGACAGCTGTCCGGTGCCAGAGTATTTGGTGTCTCTAGACAGTGAGCAGTCCTGCACGGTCAACAGTATGTTTGCGTCACGGTGTTCATGTCATGGTATTTTGACTCTGGCTTCTTTCTTAGGAGTGTGAGCTGTCTGGCTGGAGGTGATCGTTTCTGGGACTCCTCATTTTTCTGCCACCAGTGAGGTAACCACGCTGTTGTTGAGTCTGCCTGCTGAGAATCGGAGTTTGCAGTTTGCTGAGCTGGACTCATCATTTTGTGTGATGCCTCTTTTTGCTTACTTCCTTTTGTCATGTAGCATAGCAGGAAGCAGGACACAGATGCAAACTCCGGCAAACAGATTGGGAGAATGACGACTTTAATAACCAAGAACAAACAGCGGGTAGTGCAGTGACAGCAGCAAATTAGAAAAATCCAAAAGATAGAGAGACAGGACAGAGGTTTGTAGTATCTGTAGGGAGAAGCTGATTACACAACTGCAAACAGGTAGACAACAAGACACAGGTGAAAGTAATCGGGGCAGGACCAACAATCAGAGAGAGGCTGCCCAGAGAGGACTGGTTGTGTCAGCTCTGTCCACAAGCTCTGTCCACACAGACAGGTAGAGACAGAGACACACTTCCTGACACACTGCAGCAAATATGAAAACATCAGAGCTGAGTTCCCCTCCAAAATAAAACAAAGTCACTGACTTTGATTCTCTGCCTGATTGAAGTAAAATGCAACACATCCTCAGAGAGGATGCTCAGCAGCTTAGCAGCAGCTCAATGTGTTAATCATGGTGTTTTTTTATTGTTTCATTTTTAATATTATTATTGTTGTTGTATCTTATTGTAAATTGTGTTGTATCTTCTTGTAAATGACTGTAGGTTAACAATATTTGGCAATATTGTTGACCTACAGTCATGCCAATAAAGCTGATTAAATTTAAATTGAATTGAGAGAGAGAGAGAGAGAGAGAGAGAGAGAGAGAGAGAGAGAAACAGGAAGTAAATGTAATGAGACACACAATGGAAGTACTTACAAAATAAAACAGTAAATGACAACACACATTGAAAGACAGTCTCCTGTGCTTCTGCACAAGAGGAAACAACTACTGAGGAGAAAAGTGAAACTACAAAGAGCAACGGGAAACAAGATACAATCATAAATCAGAAACTAAACTTTGAACTGTCTGTCTCTGCTTAGGGGTCCAAGACTAAACACAAACCGTAACAGCAACGTGTTGTATGGATGCAGCTAACACTACACTCAGGGAGTGTGCAAAAGTTTGTAGATGTCTGTTAATGCACATGCACACACATTTGAACTTAACTATGGTGCATGTGGTGCACAGCTTTCATAATGTATGTTGTATACATCTCAATGCAAGTGTCGAAGAAGTGTAGTGACCTGTGTGTGTGCGTGCGTGTGTGTGTGTGTGTGTGTGTGTGTGTGTGTGTGTGTGTGAAAGAGCACGCCAGTGAATAAGACAGAAGGTGAAGGGAACAGAGCTGAGGGACATGAAAAGGCAAAGAAAGAACTAAGAAATCAAACGAATGAAAAGAGAATAGGAAACAACAAAGCTGCATGGAGGATGTTCAGTGTCACACACAACTGTCAAATCTAGACTAGAAAATGTTTGTGCATGTTCACACACTTGAACATTTAGACTCTGCAAAGCAGTCTCAAACTGACTTTAACTCAACATACTGTGTGCACACTTCTTCACATTCTGGACTGTGATGCTCTGAAAAGCCTCAACAAACATCGTCGATATTTCACCATGAGACACCGCTCAATATTTTATACTCAGGTATTAGTATGAGGCCATCGCAGCGAGTGCAACCTTCAAACAGAAAAAGAAAGGCATAAAAATTTCAGAGCCATCAATTTCTACTGTAAACACAATGGCCAGTGAAGCACCAGCTGCTGAGGCAAACTACGGCAACAGCTCATCTGTATGATACCTATTTAATAATGCAATATCAAATCAGGTCTGTCTGCTAGAGGTGTGTATGTGTGCAGTGTATTGAACAACTGCACACAAACAAGACAACCACACCACCTTCTTTCCACCGGGAATTACCAGAGATTTTATTTGGATCACATGAAATGATCCAGCCCACCTCTGGAGGAGGTTAGAGTCACATCTGGTGCAAATGCATTACATCACCAGTGCATATATAGACTGAAGCTTTTGTGCAGAAATCCAAGTGAAAGCTGTGAATCAAACAGGTGGCAGAGAGCAGCACGCCTGTCACAGAGGATCACTGACAGTCTGGGGGATGGAGGACAGGTGTTCACTGTCGGTTTCTAAAAGACAGAAATATTACAGCAGTGAATGATCTGCATGTCAGTTTGCATCCTGGCATGACACACAGAGTGAGAGCTTGGCATCCACTGTGTTTATAGCGTCTGCTGCATATAATGTTGGCATAAGATGTGAGGTAATGAGAGGGGGCAAAGCATACAAACTGGCAAACATACATATATTCACATTTAAACACGGACTTTTCTCCCATCTCTCCTCTGTTTCTGCTGTCACGCTGAGCTGCAGTCTGTCAGCTAAGTGGATAAATCTCATCCTAACCTTTTCTCAACATAATTCTAACTCTTACATTTCAAATGAAAGACTCAATGACTTTTTACCCTTTCACACACGCTCATGCACACATAAGGACGTCAAGTTTTGACATCGGCTTTATCTTTTACCAAACAGGCTAGTGTGGCATTATTAGACAGTGTTTGTTGATAAGTTCACAGCCAGTGGACAGAGTGGACTTTTCAGAGAGACCAGTGACTGTGGTGTGGACAGCACAGAGGGGAAACAGAGGATTAATCATGTCAAATATTAGGAACTCAACTGATGAGTTTTGACTTTTGAGAGAGATTTCAAGGGGAAAATTCTCTGTACTATGGACACTATGGACACTGACTCTGCCCTGGTCATCAGAAGACTGCTACCAACTACACCACCATCTTTGATGAAGTAATACCATTGTTCACGGTCACTTTTCAGCCATACATAATAGAAGAAAGAACATTTTATTGAGCCTGTACATTTCTAAGAACAGTGACAGTTCAGTTTAACTGCTCACATATTTCCCTCCACCACATTATGTTTTTAGTTATGTTATGTTGTCTGTTTGTTTGGTAACAAGAAAAAAACTCCAGAACAGATTTGTTGAACTATTTTGGATAAATTTGTATCATTCAAGAAACAAATGATTACATTTTGGGCTACCTCAGAGAAAGTAGTTTTAAAGTGTAGTAGCCAGGACTGTATGTTGCTACAGATGAAAAAAAAGAGGCCAATACTGAAGTGGGAAAAAAGTCCAGTACTCTCAATGGCGACAAGATGGTAGCTCCAAAAAACTGTGGTTCCTGTGATGTGCTGTGGGCACATATTTTTTCCACATTTTTTCTGTGTCCTTTTACTTTTCAATTTAGATAGTAAAGTTTGCTAATTTCCCATCTTTTTTTCATTTGTTTTCTTAGTTAATAGTTTGTCTATATTATTCTCATTATTATTGTAGATATTATTATTATCTGTGTTTTGTAACCATTGTAGTTTTTGTCTTGTTTTTGGAGTTTTGGGGGTATTTCCGGGAGCGTCTTGGAGTCGCGTGCGCTCCCTCTCTCCTCCTCCTCTGGACTCCTGTGCGGGTGCCAGGTGCCAGGCGTGCCACCTCATCCTGTGTGGTGCAGCACAGCCTCGGCAACGCCATGCTGCTGGGTTAGCCTTTTGTTCTTTTGACTATTTGTTTAGTTTAGCCCAGGGGTGTCCGGTGGTCCTGTTTTCGTCTTTATTTTAACGTGGTTTAGGTTGGGGGTTATTTTCCTTAGTTTGGCCGTGGAACTCGGACTACGGCTGCATAGCAGTTGGCTGGGAACCACATCATTTTGTTCTGTTTGGCCGGCACTCCTGGGCCATCTTTGATTTGTTACTTTGGTTCTTTGCTTTTGACCTTTTTGTATATTTTTGGGCACGGGTGGTAAAGGGACTATTGGTTAGTTTTGGTGCTTTAAAATAAAATAAAGAATAAAATAAACAACTTAAAGAAGCCTTTAACAACCTGCAACTAATTCAATTAAAAGGAAACCTTATATCCCTTTATCTTTGTCTCAGTCAATAAGTTTTGACTTCTTTGGGTCGTAACAGTTCCAATTAACTTCAATTAAAAAATGGTCATTTTCAGTCCTCAGTCAAGAAGTCCACAAGTCATTCTGATGCTTAAGTCAACTTTGGTCACTTCTGGCTTCAAATAACCAACATGGCCACGTTCAAATACCAAACTACTGGCTTCAAAATTCACAAACCAACAAGTGACATCACATTAGCTTCGTTCATACTGCAGTCTGTGGAAGTGTCTTTTTCTGCAAAAATTAAAAGTTGTCACATCAATAAAATAGCATATGCTGATATATCTGTGAAAATCTAATATATGTTGATTTTATCGGTTAATCTGTTGAGCTGTATAAAATATGACCAAGTGCATTTACACCCACAAAATGGGGATAAAACAATGTGTTGTAACCTTGATGTCAGTGTTGTTTAATCCACAGAGACCCAGCAGTTTGCAAAATTAATGATAACATCTCTCTCTAAAAGGTTGCTGGTTTCAAAATAAATAAATAAATATAATAGAAGTTGCAGACGAAAGAGAAAAGTGAAATCAAGCATCTTAAGGATTTTTAAGAATATTATATACAGCTCACATTTCAAACTTGAATATGGAGCTTAAATTAAACCCAAGGTGACTCTCTCCTCTGAAACATCAGTGCAGCTGCAATGCATCTGACTTTTTTTTAGTATTGCCACATGTAACACCAAAACAAAAAAAAATTAAAAATTCAAAGGGAATCATAATCTCATTGGAGTGGGGTTGATTTTTCTTATCCTCGCTTTGCCACAAAGCTCCATCCCTTCCCCATAAAAGCAGCTCTTGATTTGGCTTCTAAATCCTCTCAGCCTGAGCAGTGCTCTGTTCTCCGTCCTCTATGAGAGAAAAGGAGACTCAGATTTAAATCCACTGTTTCCCAGTCATCAAATGGCTGGAACCAGAGGTCATTTTATATTTCACATCCTGCTTTTACAGCTGTGCGTAAACACTCTGGACATCACTGTGCACATTTATTACATATTCTGTTGAATAATGAAGTGAAAAGAAGTAAACAGAACCTCTGTAGCAAACATGCAAAAACAAAGCCAGGGTACATTAACATTTCAAAAAAGTTTACTTTTTGCACTGTTTGCAAACCTTGGAGTTTTCTTGGGGTGCCCAAACATCTGCATGTCACTGCAACTAATGTACAATCCCGTGTAACAGATTGCTGCATGTGGACACTTGTTTCTTATTTAAAGGAAAACCCTGCACATGCATGAGCCTCACTGTTGACAGGGAGGACTTCAGCTTTGTGAAACAATCGCACCTCACGCACCAAACCTGGTGTAGTTTTACCATTTGAACTTAAAACACTTACAGCTGTCACACATGTTTTCAGGTGTATTGTCAAATAATTTATTGAAGTTTTATCAAACATTTGGTGAAACAGTTGCAGGAAGACACTGAATGTCACTGTGGACACTATTTGAAACAAGTGAGATCTAAAACTAATCCAAAGAAGTGTTAGTTAATCAAAGTTTTAGTTACATTTGAATGAAGATTTGTGGAGATATTGATGTTAATTGATTTTGCGTATTTCCCAATATGTTGAGTAGTGGACTTCTGAAATGATTAGAGGTGATAGTGAGGAAAACATACAGTTTATATGGAAAATAATCCAAATCCACAGATATCTTGAAACAGTGGGTGTTAGTGAAGGCTGCAGCAAAGACTGGGGAACAGAACGAATCCTGACTCTGAAATAAATGTTAACTCTGGCTGTCTTGAGACAAAATAAATCGACAAAGCTCACTGACAGTCAGTTGTAGTGCATCAGAGATTGGTTATGTTCATGCATTCACATGTACCAAATAACCTCAAGGGAATTCTTAAAAGTCTGAATCTGATTTCTTTCCTTAGTTTTAGCTTTAACTTTTCTTAAGTAGACTGAAGCACAGTGGTGTTCACAACAAAGCAGCGAAGTGCTACACAATGTTTGTTGTAACCTGGCAGCAATAAATGTTTAAGAGTGCTGTAAAAATGAATCCACTAACTGGGGACTGTTTTTCTTCAGTTTGTATTTGGGATCCAACCTTTATCTGTTTTCATTGTTATTAGAAACCTGGCTTTAAACTGAATACTGCTTTTTCTTTGAAAAAATACTGTATATAATGTATGATGATGTGTACAAACATGCAGTATGATTGGATCTATGGCTACAGAAATGCATGGGTCACCCTGCATCACTGTGTGTGTGAGTCAGTTAGATATCTGACTTCCTGTCTGACCTTTTTCTCTCCAGCTTTGACAGCTTCCATTAAGACATAACAAAAGAGCAGATTTCCCCAGCCCTGATCTCTCCCTTCTCCCCCAGTTCTCATCCACAATGTCGCTGCTCAGGTCTGCTGCTCCCTCACTGTCTGGATATTTCTCTGTCTTTGTCCCCATATCTCCTCCACCATCGTATCTCACTCCATCTGTCTCTCTTTTTACCCTTTGTCGTGAATATTTCCCAGCTCCGATTACCCCCACCCTCTCAATCCACCTGCCCCTCTCTCCCTTCAACACAGAGGAGTGTAACAGCACAGAAGCAACGCTGACACAAATGCACAAGCATTTAAGTGTTAATCTATGGCACAAGAAGGCTTCATAGTCGACTCTTAGATTAAGTTTTTAATCTCTTTGCTGCGTGTGTGTTTGAGAAAGTGCTTTCATCTACTAGTAGTATTCAAACCAGAGATATGCCGGCCTTGAATCCAGAAACCACAGTCCAATAAGAACCTATCAGGACATTTAATCTGCGCTGATGAAAGCAAACATCGTTGCTACTGTTGGTTTCCAGAATAAAAAAGTTCACATTCTGTTAACAGAAGCCCAACACTGAACAACACTGATTGCAGAGAACGCACTTTGCAACACTGATGGGACTTCATGCGGCTTTAAAGGGAGCTACATGTGATCAGAAGATGCCATCATGCATTAGATTCAAAGTATGAAATCAGGCCACTTGAATAAAAGATGCTGGTGTGTGGAAAACTCGTGGCATGTTCTATGTATGCACAGAGTATTATTTCCATGCATATTATATGAGTGCTGTTCTGTTAGTGTTTACAGAGATTTTCCTCTGCATCATGATGCAGCTTCTAACTCTGCAAATGAGTCTGTAGAAGAGCGTTAATTGATCCTAAAGAGGCTGAAGTCAGAACGGTTTTGTCATGTTGTCAAGACACATATGCAAATCATATCAGATCAAATCATATATACTGTACACCCTTTTTAAAGCATTCAACTGAAAGTGAACATTAAAACCCTTGTACATTTCCAACCACCACAACTAAGTGATTGCTTGATTCAGCCAAGCATATCCAGAAACAACCCAGCTAATGCAATGCTGTTTGTATGATGCTTACTTGTTTTCTCATACATGACTATGGGGAAACATGTGGTCATGCCTACAGGAAATTCTGAGCACAACAGTTCAACAGTTCACTCACAGTAATCAGAGCTTTCAAACGAATCCCCATCGACTGCACATAAAAGATGGATGTAGCTACACTGACATCACCACCCAATGGTTTGTGGACGAGTGTGTTGAGGCGATGAGTTTGGCACATGGTTTTGGATATATTTGACCTTATTTGGAGAGGGAAGACACCAAAACTTTGCACTCAGCTGTAAATATGTATATTTTTGTGGATTGACTCACTTTTGGAGCCTCGAGTGGTCATCCAAGGAACTGCACTTTTCTTCACTTACATTTCCCTGCCCTGGAGCTGGATGATGGTGTTTGTTATAACCAGTCTCTGTCTGAATGACTTCCATACTACAAAAAGAGGAATTAGGAGATGGGAGAAATTTGCAGACTTGTCTTTTCATGGCATCTTCATCATCATGAGGGATTTGTTGATGCTTTTTAACACTGCAGTTAAGGATGCTAAAGAGAAGTGTGCTTTTTCTCATTTGATCTCCGACAAAACAATTAATCAAAGATTAATTTTAATGTTATTGATAAACCTTTCACTGCACCCGAGTCATATGATAGGAATGTGGGAAAATGAGGAATCAATCTGCATTTTGTCACAAATACAAGTTAATTAAGTTGAACTTGTTTGTACCACAAGTCTCTTGGATATTAGTTCCAACCTGTGGTTTTACATACAACAGCTGACAGACTGTACATGTACATCACTAAACAATTATCCTTACTGTATTATTCATGATCATCAACCCCCTGACCTGGCTCTTGAGCACAGGTCCTCTCTACACTAACAATACACAAGTTATTCATCACTTTAGGGATGGACACTTTGGAAGATTAATTTTGTATTTTTTTTTTTTTACACTACAGTGGGTTTTTCTCTAGTTCATGGAGCTTCGGGAGGATGGAGGTTAACTGTTAAGATTCTTTCCAGAGATTTCAGGTAATAAAACTACAGTGTTTAGAATAATCATTTGCATTTCCATGAGTGTTGTGTCATTTTCTATTTTATTTTGTTAGGTCTCTTCCTTAGTGTGTCTCTTAAGTTTTACTTCCTGCCCTCGTCCTGTCACACCTGCCCTGATTGTCTTCCCCACCTGTTGTCAATCACCTCCCCATTACAAAGTGTATTTAGGCAGCGTGTCTTCCACGTCTCCTTGTTGGTTTGTCTGTTATCCTCCTGGTGGGTCCTCTGTGAATACCTGGTGTCTTCCTCATCATGTACCTGTTTCCACACCTGCCTGTTTTCATGTCTGTCTCCGAGTTTGGATTACCTGTTCCCTCTGTGGCATCCTCCCTGTGTATTTCACCTTAACTTCATTTGGTTTGTACCTTCATTTGGTTTTTGTTTGGACTTGGTTATCTTTAATTGTTTTATCACTTTAGATTTATCGTATCTTCCTGCTCGTATACCATACTACTAGTTCCCCTTTTTTACAATTAAATCTTTATTTTTGAATTAATCATTTGAGTCGGCACTTAGGTCCTGCCTTTCCTCAAAGTCTGACAGTGTCTATTATGGATACAACGATAAACCTGATGACCAACTTCAACGTAGATCTTATTCTTCGCCCTCTTTTTAAAAGTCTAAAACACAAGACAATTCAAAAGTTGTTCCTTCAAATGACTAGAAATTGAGATGACTCCTCCTTCACTGAGTGTAGGTACTCTGGAGGATTGTAGCTACCATATCACACTGTATATTTGACAGTGACTTTGTACATCTTAAAATGAGACCAGTTTTCTCATTTCATTTCTCATGAGAAGCGAACCTTGTTCTCTGGTCACAACAAGGCTGGTCTTTGGGATTTGGGATAAGTATGAATGGTCTCCTTGATCCTTCCTGCCCATCCTTGGTTTCCTGGTCAATAAACACGGCCACTGACCCTGACCATGACCACTAATGACTTGCTAAGTCAGCATCATCTGCTGAATGAAGACCATGCATTTGAAGGCTGTGAGCTTGGATTCTCTGCACTACACTGTTTCCACAGAACAATAACTGATGTTCAGTTCTCCTTCAGCCTAACAGCTTGTTTTCAACCCGTGGTGGGATAACCACTGTAGAAAACACAATACATAATGTTCTTATTAGACAAACATGACATCAGTGAAAGATATTATTGATGGCTGAATTATGTTGCATGACGACTTTAAAGCAACCTTGTTCTCTGTCATCCCACACAGAGGTCAAGAAGAGAAGAAGGGGGCTGAAGATGGTGGACACGGCAGATAACAAGACTCGGTCCAGTGCTTTCCATGGATGGATGGGCTCGCAGTCTGCATAAGAGCTGCTTGACCTAGCAATCATCTACAATCCATTGTTGAAGCACAACTGTTTTGCATATGTGCAGCCGTCACACTGAATCATGCAGTGTGTACATGAGCCTGAGTTCACAAGTTCACAGTGAAAAAGATCATCTGTGCATGTTAGCGAACAGCAGCATGTGTGACGAAACACACACATGGAAACCAATGTTTGTGTTTGTATGGTTGTGTTGTGGGTATAAGTGTGAGATGTGGTTTCAGCGCAGTGAAGAAAAAAGGATCACCATTGAACCAGTTTGCCACTTATGGGACTGCTACATGAGTTAAAATCTGTCTTTGTCTCACAGCCCATTGCTTCACTAAGCACCATTGTAATTCATGGATTATTATCCAAGTCACTGACATCCCAGAAACACTTGGCGCTGATCCATACACACACTGATTCACACATTTCTCCAGCATACGTAGTGTGAATGCATGAATGTACATGGACAAGAATGAGCCTGGGAAATCTTATTTAGCTTGTGAGAGATATCTGAGCTATCACATGAGAAATGCTCTGAGATGCTGCTGACAGTGGAGTTAGGGCTGGGCGATATGGCAAAAATAGAATATCACGATTTTTTAATTGTATAATCATGATTTTGATTTTATCACAATTTAAAAAAATAGACTAAAATAACTTAAATTACATATTAAAGAAAAGAATCACTGAATAAATAAACTAATTTATTCAAATTAGGGATAATCAACACAGTTCTAACTTATATTGCAAACTCACACTCGAAAAAATCAATACACATTTCAATAATACAAAAACACAATGAAACTCCTGAGTAAAACAATTACAAAAGTCAGTAAACTTCAATCAAAATAATAAAAAAACATATTTAAGTGCAATTATACACATTTTCAATCTTGACTTGTCTAATAAAGTAAAAGAAAACAGAACGCACATGTGCACTTACTTCATTTAAAAAAATATGACACTGAACAAATACAATAAAATAAATTAAAATCTTAAAAAATGAAAACTAACATGCAGCTGCAAATATAGTGCAATACAGGGCAACTCGTAGCGCGGATCCAAAACTTTTAGCATTTTAAATCCCACTTCTTCTACTGTTTGTATAGGACATAAAACTTTCACCAGTTGAATGTCACCACAGCCGTTAGCCTGTTAGCCTGTTAGCTTGTTCCACTGTTTGCTGCCTCAGTCGTAGGGAGTGAGTTTTGTAAATGCTTCTGTTACCGTTTGCTGTTTGGGAGAAGTAGCACCAGCTACTGTTGCTGTTGCAGCCGCAGCTTTTTAGCTTTAGCCGCCTGGTTCTCATTGTACTGTTTAGGATGCCTTCTTTTCAGATGATTGAACAAGTTCGTTGTGTTGCCATCACTTGCCTTGACGCTCTCCTTGTACACTTTGCAGAGGATATTTCTTTGGTCTTTATTGTCTGGTGTGAAGCCAA
>OOFC01043691.1:0-13005 GCA_900323345.1 Pseudochromis fuscus | reverse complement strand
GGTGAGGCTGCAGTGAGGCGGTTGTGAGGCAGTGGTGAGATAGCGGTGAGGCTGCAGTGAGGTTGCAGTGAGGCAGCGGTGAGGCCGTAGTGAGGCAGCAGTGAGGCAGCAGTGAGGCCATGGTGAGGCTGCAGTGAGACAGCGGTGAGGCTGCAGTGAGGCTGCAGTGAGGTTGCAGTGAGGCAGCGGCGAGGCAGCGGCGAGGCAGTGGTGAGGCTGCAGTGAGGCAGCGGTGAGGCTGCAGTGAGGCGGTTGTGAGGCAGTGGTGAGATAGCGGTGAGGCTGCAGTGAGGCTGCAGTGAGGCAGCGGTGAGGCTGCAGTGAGGCTGCAGTGAGGCAGCAGTGAGGCAGCAGTGAGGCCATGGTGAGGCTGCAGTGAGACAGCAGTGAAGCAGCGGTGAAGCAGCGGTGAGGCAGCGGCGAGGCAGTGGTGAGGCTGCAGTGAGGTAGCGGTGAGGCTGCAGTGAGGCGGTTGTGAGGCAGTGGTGAGATAGCGGTGAGGCTGCAGTGAGGCTGCAGTGAGGTTGCAGTGAGGCAGCAGTGAAGTCGCAGTGAGGCCGTTGTGAGGCTGTGTGCTGCCTGTTGTGTATTTACAGTGTTTCTCTGCAGCCTCGTGAACTGAACACGCCGCTGGAACAGCAGCAGAAGAAGAAGACGAAGTAGCTCATGTTAAATTCATGAACGATGCACATCCCTCAGTTAATTCCTCCGCGGGCCGTGTTTATTTCTGCTTTGTACTTTTGTTTAAAGCCAGTTGTTGACAACTCTTGAACATGTCAAACTATCACCGCTAATAATTGCTTAAGGAGCTGGAACTTTCTGCAAATGTTGGTTCCAGCTCTCCTCCTCCTCCTCCTCCTCCTCCTCCTTCGCTCCTGAAAGTCTCTCAGATGAATTTTTGATTTTTTCCTCTCCACTCTGAGCAGAAAGATTCCCTCTGTAATTCAAAGCGATGGCTGCAGAGAAAGAATGAAAAAGAATAATGTAGCAACGCCGCCGTCGTGTTCGCCGAGAAAAAAATGTCAATGCTGCTTTTTCTTTCTTTTTTGATTAGTTCAGTCTCTCTGGCTTTTTGTTCTTGACCCAGGAATCCTAAAGAGGCTCCTTGTTCTTCTTCTGTGGTGGAATAATAATAATGTTGTGCTGAGGAAGATGAATTGGTACAAGCAGCGGCCCCAGGGCGGCGAACACCTCTCTCTGTGGGTCAATGCCATTTCTCTTCAGATCGCGACGCCGCCACTCAACTGGAGCTGCCAGCTGATTAATCCCAATTAGACGGGCTGTCACTTTCCTGCAGAGCAGGAGGAGGGTAGGGCGACGACGCCTCCGCCGCTCGCAAGGAAAGAGGATCTCCCCAGAAGTGTGTCTGAGGTGTGTCTCTGCAGACTGACTGACAGACTGAGGGATAACAGGAAAGCTGGAAGAAACACCCCGACATCTTTTCCTGGGTCTCACTGAGGAGGGAAACATCCACGCTATCACATCGCACGCAACATCTCAGTGTCACATTTAACAGTGTTTTAATGAAGACAGAATGACTGACACTACAGAAGAAGAAAAAGAAGAAGAGTTAAGTTAAAACCATTGACTGTTATATTTAAATCAAACAAAAACACTCAATAAGCTGCAGGTACATCTCTCTGTATTAACCTGGAAATGCACTGAAATTGAACAGGAGAATAGTTTTCTGACTGTTTTGTCCCATAGACACCTGGTGACCACTAGAGGCTGGCTCCAAAAAAATGATGGCTCCACTTGACTTCAATTCAAAAATCCTCATTTTCAATCCTAAAATACTTGTTAAAGGTTTCAAGATGAGGAGGTTAGGGGCGTGGTTACCTGGATCAACAAGCCTGATCTCCAATGAGAGCAGCTCTGAAGTCCAGTCTCATACACACTGAACAGTGTCCTCAGGTTCAAGGGTCAGACCTGCCTCCTCACTCCTCCCTTCATAACCATAAATGGTCAGTACTGGCTCCAAACAACCAACATGGTGACGTTTAAATACTGATCCCACAAACCCAACGGGTGACATCACACTTGCTTCGTCCATTTCTATAAGTGTCTGTGGTTACAACACAGACCACAACAAGCTGTCAGAGCGATGCGTTCAGGATCTCCCCCGAACACACATCCTACCACAGAGACTTCCACCAATCACCAGCACAACTTTATTGGAGACACCTGTTCGTTAATGCAACAGTCCAGTCAGCCAATCAGGTGGTGGCAGTGGAGACACAGTCAGGGCCCGTGTCCAAAGGGAGCGCTTTCATTTCCCTGGTTAACTCAAACAATCTCCAAATCTTGGAGGAATAGGTCATCATGCATGAAGAGATAAGGGACATCCAGACAGAATACTAATCTCTAGAGTGAGATACCTCCCAGAATTGAGAGTTGTGTCCCTCTTCATCTCCTCTCAATCGAGTGTTTAATAACTATTGTTGCCTATGACATTCAGTCTCCAGAGGACCTCTTTAACAGCAGGTCAACAACAGAACTTCAGGCTCAGTTTCTTTGTTTTGTTTGAGCAAACTTTTCTGGAGTCAACTACTTGATGTTCACAGTGAAGGAAAGCAGAGGAGCTAGTTTTTGTAACCTTGTCATAATAAGCTCTATGGAGAAACACTATGAAAATGAAGTGTTTCCTGTGGACACAGGCCCTGGTGTCTGAAGATCTACAGGAGCCGGTTTCACCTGCAGGGTTTCCTCCGACTCTGTGTTGTCAGTCTGAGTCCAGATCAGTTGAAGAACACCATGGTCGACTGGTCAGTGTATTCATGGAGCTGTAGTTTTACCTTCACAGTTCACAGTAACTTCTCATCACTTGAATGAACGACTCTCTCTTGCTGCTGATACGCTGTTCTTGTTGTGCCACCAGTCCCACTTTTTCCGACCAAACCAGTAACCAGTAACCAGTAACCAGCAGTCGGAACCAGTAACAGCAACTGAACCCTCAACATGAGCAGTTACATTGCAGTGTTAATGATGTTTTCTCTCGGTGGTTTTCTGGGTCAGTAAAGTCCACCACTTCTTCCTGCTTGTCATCAAGTCCACTGTAAACCCCAACTCATCCATGTGCAGAGTCGACATAAACATTCAGGATGATCAAATAACATCAAACTTCATGTTCATGTGACACAGACACATCCCACATGTCAGCAGTGTTTTTCTTTCACTTCAACGAGTTTAAGTTTTCGAGTTTATTGTACTAAAACTGATTTGTTCAATTTATTTAATTGTATTTATTTTAAGAGGAGATAAAAAGTATTGTTTTGATGCAGGTATTGGGTTTTTTTTCATAAAAAGAATCATTTAAGTTAACTTTTCAGCACTGAGATGAACAAATAATTTGCTGTCTTAACATAAAATTGACATTTTATTCCTTAATATATAATGTAATAAACATCAGTGAAAACTACTTGAGTTCTGTGTCCTAAAAACAAATGATGTAGAAAGTTCTGCTGGACAGATATTTCATTCAGTTCATTTGTGTAAGATCCAAACGTTGATGTTGCTGTTGTGAACCTGCTGGATGTTTCCAGTGAACTGAAGTGGAGACAGTTGTGACTCAGTGTTGAACTGTTCATTCTCTTCTTCTTTGCTGACGTCACTGGATTCTCTTCTTCTTCAAATCAACTGACATTTGGGGGACGGCAGGAAATTATTAACAACATATCCTAGTGACACACGTTGCTCAGCAGCAGTTAGACTCACAACGGACGTTTGCATTCAACACACGTCATAAAGACTGAACAAAGAGAGAAGTAAGGGGATGTGAGCCGTTGGTTTGTGGACTCACTTGCCACTGTGTATGACACTTGACTCCAGTGCTGCTCTCACTGGAGAACAAATCTGTCAATCCAGCTAACCCCGCCCCTAAATCTTCCATTTCTTGAGACTAACATCTTAATTACTTAATTATGTTTTTGGTTTTTTTTCAGATGGACCTCCAGATCACTGAGACGAAGAGCTGACTTCATCTATTGACATCAGAATGACTTGTGGAAAAATGTATTGACTGAATATTTCAGGATCGAAAATGATCATTTTTGAATTGAAGTCAGTTGGAGCCAGAGTTTTTTAGCGCCAGCCTCCAGTGGTCATCAGGTGTACTGCACTTTTGCATTGGTCTAATTTTTGAGACCCATTGTGCTTCGTCCATTTCTGTGTACATGTACATGTCTATGGGGCAAACTGTCATTGTTGATTGGCAGAAAACTAATGTCCTGTTAAATTTCAATGTATTTCCAGGTTAAAACAGAGAGTGTAATGTACCTGCAACTTACTGAGTGCACTTGTTTGATTTAAATGTAACAGATTCTGCTGAAGCAGTCCTGAGCTCCAGGTTTAAATACCTGCACCTGCACACTGCATGTTTCAGATTACCACTGTGACTTTGCAGCCTCGCCAACAGTCTGAGGTTAGAAGTAAGTTGTCGTGTTTCACCTGCAGCTGCTGTTTCCTTAAATCACCTTTGAACCTCCCACATCAGAACATCACACTGCTGCTGTTGTGTTTATTTGCTCTGTTGTCTCTGGCTTCGTGAGCTCGTAATGAACTGACTGACGGCCCGGAGGTTCACTCTAATGTTCCCTGTTGTTGTTTTTTAGTTTTAGTTTTCTGCAGGCTGTAAACAGCCGACATGTGTGCATGTTCTGTTCAGTCTTTATATTACAGGTCATTAAATATTCATGCAGATTCCTCTTCAGTGAGTTAAGTGTCAACAGGGTGTTGGCATTTTAACAACAGCAAATATTGAAAGCTGGGAAAATGTGAAAAACATGTTCGCTTTCAGGAGGATATTGATACGATAAACAAGTGTGTGACTATTTAATGTGGCTGTCTCAACCTTATTAACTCATTAGGCCTTAATGAACTCATTAGGACTTGTAATGCAGACCCACTGGAATTAAAATCTCAAAATAAAAGATTTAATAAAAACACAGAGCAGCATTCACCCAATAAATCCTGCATCCATCCTTTAAATACATATAGTGGACAGTGTGACTGCAATATCCCCTGATAGTCTGACCTCATTTCCTAACGGAGCTTTTATTGTGAATCATTTGAGACGGGACAGGATGAAAGTGTGACAGAGGACAGAGACAGTGGTCCACCCACAGAGACTGATACAGGTCTACAGTACAGTACTGTGCTTTTAAAACAGCTGAGTTATGTTGTTGAACTGATTCAGTTACAATGGTAGAAATGTTCTTTATGTTTAACTGACATGTTAAACATAATGGACCCTGTTTTTTTTCATGGACTATATTTATTTGTTCGCCTTGACTGCAACCCAGCAGTTGTCAGACCAGGCTGATTTTAACTGATCACTGGTTTGATGGGTGTATTGAGTAAAATTACAATTGTTTGCTTAATTTAAGGGGAAAAAAACCTGGTTCACGTGAATAACAGATCACAAGCATAAACAACACGATAACAACAAAGAAACGCAAGAAGAAAACCACTTAGGATGAGATAAAAAAAAAAACACCAACACTGTTAAATCCTCACAGATGAAAATCTGAATTTCTTTACTACAAAGCAAAGTCTTGCTGCATAAAAAATAACATAGAAACTAAACAGGTTCCAGAATGGATCCCTGTGGAACACCACCTATTGAAATAAGTGTATTAGAAGCATAATGATAATTTTTTGATTACACATTTCAACATATTTCCCTCTCTTTTAACACTAGTTAATAATATTAGCTCACTAAATGTTACTATTAAAAGGTGATAATGTATTTACATTCATAGCTACATGTGTATGTGTGTGTATTTCTGTGTCCACTAGAATAAAGTTCATGATTGTTAGTTTTTAGTATCTTTAGTAACAACATCGATTTCCACAGATACAATGATGGGAATGGGAACGGGGATTTCTAAGAACAGTCAAGTTGCTGAAAACAGTATGAACATGATGAATTGATTCAATTAGAGAGACCTTACCACAGGTTTTTTTCTTTGTTGCATTATAAACATGAACCCCTGCAGGTTAGCATTGCTAGCAGGGGCTAACCCCAAACACCACAAAGTTATACATTAAACAGTACTGTCCTTAGGTCCACACCCCACAGTTCAGTGCTAAAGTTAACTAATTAGCAGTTAGCCCACCTAAAGCTGTAGGTGGTATTTAACTGTCGACCTAAGGATGGCGCTGCTTCAAAAAGGAGAAAACTAAAAGTTACTACAGGAATCACAAAGACAGAAAGTGCCAAACGACTGCATTCATCTCTCAGTTTACGGGTTTATCAGGAGTTCATATTGTTAAAGCAAACAATTAAAAGAAAACTTACTCAAGTAACTGAATAGCTTCAATTATCGAATCAGTCAGGGGTCGTTTAATGCGTCTCTTCACATCAGTAACCATTAATAACCCTGTAAATGCCTCAAAAAGTTCCTGTAATTACAGCAGCCTCCATAAATACATCCCTTAGATACTCATCCTGACTCATGAAGAGTCCGTCTGGATTTAATGAACAAATTAAGGACATTTAACGTGTAAAATAACATGTTTTGGTTCATTCAGGGGCCATGTGGGGGGATGAAGAGAGCCCTGTCAGAATAAGAGCACAGATCAGGAAGACGGCACATTAAGGAGGAAACAGTGGAAGTCAGTTTGTCTCTGAGCTCCAAAACAGCAGCCAGCATGGTGCCAATTAGCACGGAGCACGCTAACATACGCCCTCCTGCAGCTTCTGATTAAAGTGCATACTGATGGTATAAATTATCTCCTGCTACAACAGATAGCTGGGCATCTATATGTAAATGTTTAATTAACCCGTGGCTGAATCGCCGCACCGGTCCACAGCGGAGGTTATTAATCTGATGATGGCGGCCATAACGCCAGGCCAACGCCACCAAAATGAGCCTCCTGGACGCGGTGGCAGATTCATCAGAGAATCCGGCTCATTTCCTAAAGTGCTGTTTGTTCTCAGTGATGAAGTCAGCAGCGCATCGCTCTTTAAGGCTGGACTCAAATCTGTTTAATGGTTGTTCTGGCTGAATCTCACAGGGTTTAAATTCATCCAGAGAAGTTCACAAAGTTCTGAACAAGAGAACTTAAATCCAGGAGAGATAGTGAGTGTACAGCGATGTTCAAGCTCAATCAGTGCGATGTTTGACGAGAAATAAACTGTATCTGTTCCGCGTCATGTTACTGTTTGTTGTACCGGGTTTATATTTGACTGTGAGCCTTCGATTTGCTTTGGGAACCACAGATCTGTCACCTTTGGTTCTTTCTATGACTTCAGCTGTGAAGTTAGCTTCTTATAATGACTGTAGCTGCTTTTAATGACTTTAGTTTGTTTTAGTGGCTTCAGCTGTGTAGTTAGCTTCTTTTGTCGACTTTTGGTAGCTACAGATGTTATTATGAGCTAATGTAATTTGAACTTGGCGTCCATGTTGACACAGAAAAGCTGCAGTGTTTTTCTGACGTACTTCAGCTGTAAGCACTGAGGATGTACCATGGTTACTAACAGATAAATACAGCAGTGTGTTATATAGTGGAATGTTTGAGTTTGTGGTAACAGAGATGAGGCTGTAGCAGTAGGAGAGACTCTACCAGGACCAGACCAGTGATGAATCATGACTGTAAAGTGGGAAAGCACCTCCTGATGTTTTAAGGGGAAACATGTTTGTATGTGGTTTTTATGTGTTTGTGTAGACGATGAAGACTAAATCTAACGATGAAGATGCATCAGATGCTGTCGTCCCTCCACAGTCTGCTGCTTCCATCACTCCCACGAGGACCAACTAGACACAGAAACAATAAATCCCTGCACTTCCTCATCTTTCCTCCACCGGGACACAAAAACAAACACAAACATTTCCTCCATCAAACTACTGCAACGTTAAAACCTTCACGTAGCTTCACTTGCCTGTTGACATAAGGAAAATAAAATATTCTTTAAAAAATAACCCAAATAAGTAGTTCGAAATTAAAAATCAATTGTTAATTGTATTAGTAAATATATATCTTAAGAAACTGAGACGTCAAAGGAATAAATAAAACATGCTGTATGAATAAATAAATAAAACTTATGAAATTATTCCCCCGTTTGACCTGATGGTGGCAGTGTTGTCTGTCTGTCCGATGCCTAAACTCACACGGATACAGCAGTGTGCCTGTGTGTTGTCATGGTAACGTGATGCTGCAGCAGCTGGGTGGCAGGTGTTCTGTAGAACAGCATTTTCCTTCATGTCGAAGCGTTTTGTTGACAACACCTCTGAGACCTCTGAGACTTCAGGTTTTCAGAACAACATTTTACAAATTCTCCTCCAGAAAAATACATTGAATTATGGAAAATTTCTGCATTTTTAGCTAAATGTAAGTAAACGTTTGTAACATAACTAATGTTTGAACTGTAGACTGGAATGGACAAACCAGGTGGGGCTCAGAAATTAGGCCAATGCAAAAGTGAAAAAAATACTATGTATTGTATGTATGTAATACCATGTTGTAATACTCCTGACGGCCACTGGAGGCTGGCTCCAAGAAACTCTGGCTCTTTCTGACATTAGCAATAATCTTTTTAAAAAGTTTTTAAATCCAACAAACTGAATTGTGTCTTCTGATTGTTGAATTAGATGATGTAAAAATGATGCTGCTATAAATCCACACGTCCTTCCTGTTTCCTTGTGTTTTCCTGTGTTCTGGACGTTCAGCATCGTCTGCAGAATAAAGTCTCAGCTTGTTCCTCAAGTAAACAACCTCAGAGAGACAAAATGCTTAAGAAGCTGCTTGGTGTTAATTTATGAAGCTCAGTAGATATTTAATGTAGCATGTTATGGTACTTGAGCTTTTATTGCTGCACTTAATTGCTTTTTCGTCCTTTGTTTTCTGTACAGAGCCGACAGTCAGCAGAGCAGCTGCCTCAGAGTTACTTTGATTTAAACAATCGCAGAACAGAGTTGGATTCATTTATCTGACAGCTTTACCTCCTGGTGCCTTCCTGCATGCACAGGTAAACTTGCTCCAACCCCATCTATCAACAGTAATAAGTACTGAGTATTATGAGGTTAAACTGTTGATGGATATTTGGATATTTATATTTCTGGATATTTATTTTAAATACAGAAGGTAAAGAACAAACATATAACAAACAAATATTCATTTCAAGATGTTGAAAGCTTCTGACCACCCACAATTCCTCTGCTTTTAGCTCCTGTTTGGTCTCCACCAGTAGTTTAGCTGCTAAATGTTTCCCAGTGTTCACCAACCAGTTATGTGTCAGACATGTTATCACTGGGCAGCTGACAAAGAGACTAAATACAGTCATAGACCCTAAAAACACATGTAAAGCTGAAGAGAACTCAAAGTTCACCTCTAAGTTGTTAACAGTTCTGGACTTTCTTTAGATCATAGTCACTGTTTGGGAGTTTGATGGACGTTTGGTTGGGTTCAAATGTTTTACCTTAATTTTTGTGGAATGACTTCACAATTATGCCGAATCTGTCTTAAAAAGTCCTTTGTGGTGAAAAAGTTCAGCAAGCACACAAGATAACAAGCACAGACTGAAGCAGGGGAAGAGGTGAAGAATCCAACAGTTTAGCTCGGAAGGTAACAGGCTAACAAGTTACAAGTTAAGTTACAAGTTACAAGTTACCACAGATGGTTTATAGAAGTGGACGAAGCTAACATGACGTCACCTGTTGGTTTGTGGAGATGCGTTTTGAAGTCAGGAATTTGGTATTTGAACATCACCATGTTGACTGTCTGGAGCCAGACATGACCATATTTGGATATAAAGGGAGGAGGGAGGAGGCGGGTCTGACCCTTGAACCTGGGGAATGAACCTGGAACCTGTCCAATGTGAATGAGACTGGAGTTCAGGTCTGCTCTCATTGGAGACCAGACTTTTTTCAGATGAACCAGATCCCTGAGAAGAAGAGTTGACTTTATCTAATGATTATCTCTATTATAGATTATTGGAGGCAGCCTCCAGTGGCCGTTGGATGTATTACACTGTTTTGCACTTTAGCATTGGCCTCATTTTTTACACTCAGTTGCTTCATCCATTTCTATAAACAATCTATGTAACTTACTAACAAGCAAAAATCCAATAGTGTTCAACAGGTTAGCATCCTAACCATGTTCACACCAAAACCATTACATAGTCAGTGAATTTGCATCAACGCACGAGCTGAAAATGTTTTAGCTTGGGCAAAAATTTTGTGTCACGTGGTTTCACAGACGGTTTCTGCTTATCGTCAGCGTCCATCCAGAGCTTCATGACACGACTTTGTCTCGGTACCAGGATGAAACCAAGAGGCAGAGCAGCTTCACTGTTTCTGACTCTACAACAGGTAAACAATGTGTCATCTCCTTCATTGTTGATGGCAGAAGTGGCAGTCATCACAGTTCGACGAGTACTCCCATTGGCTGTTGAGGACAAACATTAGCGTGTGGTAAATATTCACTTAACAAGCTAAGAAGCTAACAGGCTAAGAAGCTAACAGGCTCCTGTTTGTCTTCTTTGCTAACAGCTCCATTATTACGAACTAGTCCATTGTCACCATGTTTGATGTTGTTGTCAGAAACAGTGGACTGGGAGGGTCCCTCTGGTGGAGATATTCAGTAACATCAACTAAAACACTGATTCTACGGCGAGCAGGAGCAACGTGTTACTTTCTGGTTCAACACTGATTGTAGAAGCTCTGGTTCACATTCGCCTGCAGACACACACCTCTGATGTGAACTACAACTCCCAGGGTGCAGCGCTTCAAACTTTCAACCTGAACATTACTTCTGACTGTGAAGCTCACAGCAGCTTTTCTACATTCTAAAACTCTGGGTCAGATTTTGAGGGATTCAGCTGCTGTGTCTGATATAAATATATATTTATTTCATTATTGTTTAATTCCATTTGTCTTCATTTCAGTTGTAATTATATTTGTATTTTGTGTTTCTCTTTTATTCAACAGAACTTTAAAAATAGCAGCAGAGCTTATTTCTCTCACTGTTATTATGCTTCCTTGTTGTTTATTAGCAGCTTTCATGCAGACTGAAGGCAGAACAATGGCCTGTCTGTGTGTGTCTGTGTGTGCACGTTGTGTTTGTCACACTGGGCTTTAATTAAGATTAATTGTGTACCTGTGAAGCTCCGGCGGCGTTCAGCCCAGACGCCGTCAGCTAAACGCCGTCACATCACAGCGGAGGAGGAGGAGGAGGAGGAGGAGGAGGAGGAGGAGGACAGTGTGACCCCAAACCACATGACCTGTCAGTGTTGCTTCTACCTGCGACCCCTGGAGACGCCCAGTGGAGAAACCTGCTGCCGAAGCTGAATAAACCCTCACAGGTTAAACACACCTCTGAAGGTTTATGGTCATCATCAGTTTGGTGATTAAAGATATCATCCCGATTCTTAAACATTGGCTAACATGACGTTTTGTTTTGTTTTTGTAATTTGTTTGTTCCCATGAAGAGCGAGATGGACTCACTTGGGTCGGTGCCGCTGGGGGAGAAGTCTTGGAAGGAGGAGCCGCGGTTGGCGAGAGTTCCTGTGCAGAGTTCACGACAAACAAAGAAGAGTTTTATTACAGGAGTGGAAATGATGACTGTTTTACTGTGGATGGATCTGCAGGCAGCATCACCTGCAGGAAAATAACCTGCGTCCAGCTTAGTCGGCTGAGGCTGTTATCACACATGAGTCCATGAAAATAAATATATATGCATGTTATTTTTCTTTTTTTTTTTTAAATAAGTCAAGTAATTTTATTTTTAATAAACAAAAAGCACTCAGCTAACATCAGCCTTCTCTCTCTGGTACTTTGCAAATCACATTTACTGAAAACACAGTCCAATGATTTCTAATTCTTGATACAACCACAATCTTAACTGTGACGTTTCTTTCAATGAGGCCCCGTCCACACGGAGACGAAACGAATACGTCTCCCCTGAAAACAGATATTTGTTTGTATCCACACCAAAAAGCTGACAACGCTGTAGTCAATATGCCAGGCCTGTGTGTGGCGCTGTAACGCTGCCACAGAAACACACCAGAACAAGGAAGAAGACACGGAGCATGCGCATTAAACTCGTACGAGGTAAAACCAACACCCACAACAGCACACACTTGTTGCTCAAGGTAGTTGTGTAGTTTCTGAAGATTTTGCTGTAAAAGTCAAAACCAGCCCAGTAGCTGCTGCAGCACTAACGCCACGCTGTGTTCCGCCATTTTTACTGTTGTTGTCGGGGTTGCGCAGGCGAGTTAAGGGTCAGAGGCGGGGCTATGGCGGCAGCGTTTCAGGAGAATGCGTATTCGCCGTCCACACTGAGACGCAGCGGGTGGCGTCTTCAGACTTCCCCACTCTGGGACCCGGTTTCAAAAAGTATCAGTTTCGGCTGCCGAATCTCCGTCTCCATGTGGACGGGGCCTGAATCTCACACAGGGATCACATCCTCTATTTAATCATTTCTGCTCAGTGAAGGATCTTACCAGGAGATAAGCAGCAAGAATAACAGCTGAATCCTCACTTACATAGACAGTCATGTAAAAAAGTCAGTAATGTAAATTAAGTCCACTACAAAGCCATTATAAAGTGCATTGTATAATTTGTCTTTAATTTATTTTTACTATTCACACCAACTTATGTAAGAAAGCAGAGCTATCATTTTCCACAGTTAAATATTGATATTTTGTATTAATAAACAGCTGAATGTTCTTGTTGCATCACATATGTTCTTTTAAAAAGGATCAAAGACCAAATCACTGGTGAGACGTTGGAGACGCAGCGTGAAGAACTGATTCAATGCAAAGAGACGACAAAAGCTTCACAGGTAAGAAAAGCAGACGGACCGAACTTCACGTCAGGAGCCAGAACATTGCTGCTAAATCTGCAGGAGCCGCTGCAGTCGGATAAATTTGCATAAATAAATAAACACAAGCACGTGGACCTGTTGGGTGTGTGGATTAGGCGGACCTCATAGCGGTGCATACAAAGGGTTAACACTGGTGTGGACATTTCAGCCATTGTTTGAGATTGATATGGACACATCCAT
>OOFC01043689.1:25716-46458 GCA_900323345.1 Pseudochromis fuscus | reverse complement strand
CGACGCTTTGAACTTAAACACCGGTGTTTCTCATGTATCGGCGGCACGAAGCTCGTTAGCTTTTTACAAGCTAGCAAGCTCCGTGCCGCTGATACATTTAGCGTCGTCACGTCAGACACGGTCAGAGTGGACCACATGAAACTGTTTGAATAAATTCAAGCGGCTTATAGACAGGTGTGCTCAATAGTCTGGAAAATATGATAAGCTACTTCACTAATATAATATACAATACAATATAATTAGAGCTTGTACATTAGGCTAAGTTTATCCTAGTCAATACCTAATGGCACTGTGGAGCTACATGAAGGTGCATGTTATCTAATTTTATAAAAAATGTATTCCCGCTGCTCAGGATGTTTTTTGGAGAGATAGTGTGTCACCCATGCAGCAAATAATTAAATGTTGGGAAACATCAGAGGATGTTACCATGTCTGAAAAATCTCTATGCAATGGTTATATGTTTTAACAAGGTGGTGTGGCTTTGTCACCACAAGAGGTCAACAGGTTCAGTCTATAGCATCAGCTGGATTGTATCTGGGTGGAGCTTTGTGCTGTTTGAGGGATTTCTAGCTGTGAGGACAGACGGTGATTGGACTGGACGAAGTTTTGGACTGAGGAGTGTTGGTCTTTTGGAGCCAGAAATGACCATATTGGGATATGAAGGGAGGAGTGAGGGGGCGGGTCTGATGACACGTAAGCTCAAGAACTGCACCCCTACATGTTAGTCTTTTTGACGCCTAATATCTCCTTAATGATGAAATGATTTTCAGATGGACCACCTGTCAATCAGACAAACCCCGCCCCTAACTCCTCCCACCAGATCACTGAGAAGATTTTAGCTTTGTCAGGATTGAAAATGACCATTTCTGAATTGCTCAGCACAGTTACAGTACAGTACGTAGTAGGAATTATCATGCAAAACGCTTCAGGCATCAGCTCAGCACAGGGGCTTTTGTAGAAGTTTGTCTCAACAAAACAAGACCACGTACTAAAGCACATAATCTATCATAAGTCCGAGCACACAAATCCATATTGCATGCCACATTTTACACACCACCTGTTTTCTGGCACAGTCCAGTGTGACTAACAGAAGGTATTTTATTTTATTCAGCTTCAAGAAAACAAGAAGTGAGGACTCAAAGTGACAAGACTTCCTGAGTTATATTTATATTTTCCTCTCTTTCCTTAGTCCGTGGCGGGAAGATGGGGTGAGGATAAAGTGGAGGAGTGGGAGGTCACATCTGCAGAGGTATTAGTCTTATTTATGACCTGATGTTTTCCACCATTTACCCTCCACTGAGCTTAATTGCACATTTTGCACTGAAGGGTTGGAACGAATGGAGAAACAAATAAAGTGGGATCTATGTCAGGCTGGTCCTTCAGTCTGATATGTAAGCAGTTCAGCTCCTGGCAACAAATACAACACAAAGCTAAACGAGGAAGCTGCAAGGGCCTCTAGAGCCAGAAAAAAAAAGGATTTTCTGTCTTCATTCTCTTTCAGTATTGCTCTTCACCCAAATGGGAGTTTTCAAGGTCCTGTCTTGCGCTCACATTGAAAAAAAATCAATATCTGCAGCCTACATGCAATGACGGATGTGCGACCACATGCACGTCCTGCAGCCAGTGCAGCACATCATGTACTGACCCTGCCCTGCTGCCGCTATCAGGGCGCAGCAGGAGTGTGTTCAGACCCCATTACCTGCTCTATTACAGTGATATTATTAGGAAACCTCCCTAATGCTGTGTCCCAACGCTGGGATCACATTGGTGTAAATTAAAGGGTGTGATGTGCAGCACAGATGAGCTACAGGCTACATCCACCCTCTCGTTCATCTCCTCCTCGATGCAGATTCGCAGCGCGGCAGTCGACGTGCGACCTCCTCACCTGTTTATGTAAAGGGGCGAGCAGCCAAAGGCGCCGTAGACCCCCGGCCGTTCATCAAAGACTCATCCCTCTGAACCTGTTCAGTTCTGCACCTTTCTCAAGATAATGAAGCTCGATGCTGTTGCTCTGTGATTAATTTCTGAGTTATTGTGTCATAAATTAGATTTTAATCCTGTGAAGTCGAGGTTGTGTTGGTACATTTTTGATGCATTGTTTTTTTTATTGTCTTTATTTATTTTGAACTGTTGCTGCTCTGCATGGATAGTAACATTTCTTTCACCTCAGATTCACTCATGTGACTTAAGATTTTGCACATTCAACAAAATATGAAGACACCAGGAAGATCAGAAAAATCAGGATGAACATTTACAACCTGGTTTTAAGAAGAAGGTTGAAAAGGAAGAGAGTCAAGTTTTTGGCGTTTTGTGGAGAAGTGGCAGCAACATCCATCTAGAGAAACACATGGGTGTGGGGTCGCAGCCCAGAGTGGTGGGATAGTGATGTGAGAGGCTTTAATGATACGCAGATTAAAGACGTTCAGACAGAAGTCGCATGGTAAAAGATCGGATACATATCTGATTTAGGACTACACACATATCCAAGGCTACGTTCACACTGCAGGCTAAAGTCACCCAAATCCAATTTTGTTGCCCCTATGTGACCTGTATCTGATCTTTTCATGACAGTCTGAACAACACAGATCCGATTGTTTAAAATGCAACCCAGGCCACTTGGATATGTGTGTGGTCCTACATCAGATACGTATCCGATCTTTTGCCATGTGACTTCTGTCTGAACGGCCAGGTCGCAATTATCCGACCTACACGTCACAATATGCGACAAATGTCTTTAATCTGCGTATCATTAAAGCCTCTTACATCACTATCCCACCACTCATGGCTGCGTTTCTCTGGATGGATGTTACCACTGCCCCACAAAACACCATGCGTGTTTGCTCCGGTTGGACAACAACGTTAGAATCGTAAAATACGCTGCACTGTTATCGTCCATGTTTACTTCCGCAAACACTGAAGCGCGCTCGCTGCGTGATGTCGTTATGTCCTCTTCTGCACATGCGGGATTTAAGTTCACACGGGAGATTACATACAAGTCGCATTCAATTGTAAATGTGAACGAACTCGCAAAAAAATCGGATTTCACAAAAAAATTTTAGCATTAAGCCCTGCAGTCTGAAGTAGCCTAAGATTTCAATCATTTTGATTCAGTAGTTGTATTATATGCATCATTTTTGATTAATAAGTCCAAGAGTCTATTTTAATTTGTATTATTTATTAGGACTTTTTTTTAAAATGGCACAAATGGGCTTCCATACAAGAATTCTCCAGTCCAACCTGTGAAATATGAGTTGTCTTTGCAGACCATTATAGAAAGACTCGTACAGTCATCTTCATGAAAAGCAGAAGCAAACTGAAACCAAACCAAAAGGTAGAAAAGAAATAAAGATGTGAGGCCATGAGAGTGGGAAGTTCAGAGGGGAGATAGTTGAAATTCAATGCCTTGCTCGAGGGTCTTTGCCGAGCAGCATCTCTGCTCTTCTCAAGTGGTCCGGCCTCTTTCCTCTCCCCTCTGGAAGATTTCAATCCATCGTTTGAAGCAGCGGTGACACCAGTGACTCCATATCCATCATGCACAAGAAGCAGTAAATATTTACAAAGACTGTCACAGCGGCGCCCTGACAGCTGAGATGAAAGCGTTAGCGCAGACAAAGACGAGGACAGACGAGGACGGGACTAAACACAGTGGCAGACTTTACTGTCCCAGAGGTAAAGGTGGATGTAAGGAGTGAAAGGTCCAACAGAACCAACATGGACGGGCTTTACTTCTTAGTTGGTGATTTGATTTAATATATGACAGCACACGCTCCTGCTGACTGACTCGTACAGTGATGTCAGGAGTCGTGTGTTGGTTTCACAGCGGTCGTGGTGTTTGGTGGAGCTGATTCTGTGCTGTACAGTTGGCTTTGGCTTAAAGTCTCGAAAAATAAAATGAACAGTTGGTCTTCTGCTGGAGTTGCTGCTACTGTCCCATTGACGTCATTTGGTAAAAATATAACTACTCGCAGCTTCTCAGAGCAGCAGCCACACCACAAATCCTCATCCTCTTCTTGTATCTTCACAAAAACTCAAAAATTATTGAAAAAACAACAGATAAGAAATGCTGAACCTGTTTTTAGGAGTCAGCTTTGTGGGCAGCAGGTTCAAAACAACGAGATGAAAGATGCTAAAATACTTTGCAATAAAACATTAAGTATAATCTACAAAATAAATAAATAAAATAATCAATTACTTCATTATTTTCTGTTTACATTGTAGATTTTTTTCTTTCTTTTTAAATACACTTAATAAAAAATCTGATTAATGTGCATTAAATCGAATGGATTAATGTTAGATGTGTAAATTCAAAGTATATTTCTATTTGTATTTGTGTGTTTTTTTCATTAAATAATGTTAAAATACATTCACAGATTTATCATAACTGCATCATTTTATATATGAAAGATGAAGCTGTTAAATTCAACTTTAAATTTTAATTTCTAAAGATTGACCCAGCTTCAGCTCTTGTTTTGTAATTTTACATTGATTTAAATCTTCTATAATTAAGTTTTTTCAACAGAAATGTTATTTTCTTTGAAAGTTTTGAAGATCAGTCTGTTCGGGTAAATAACACCAACATCATGAATGTATTCAATCTTCCTCTGTATCCTTACATGATGCTCAAACAAAAGACTCTTCTTCACTCATAATAGTTCACCTATAGTGAACTTTTTAACCTGCGTATAAATCACTGTAAGCGCTCGTACGCTCATCGAGTCCAAACAGTGACAGGTGTCGTCCATCATCTGTGTGAAGACGGTGACAAGAAGTGGGCAGGATGAAGGTGAGGGCTGTGGACAGCGCTCGAAACTCATCTGTCTTCTGTGGTAAAGAGGCTGACACGTCACACTGACTTACAAAGACACATTAAGGCTTGTATCATGCATGTGAAGGAGCTGGGTACAGTCAATATGACAGTTAAGGCTCCAGTGGAAAATTTCCTTCGCAGTGTAGACGAGATGTTAATATTTTTAGACAACTTTCATCCATCTAGCTGCTTATCCAATCAGGTGATGAGGAGGCTGGATCCTATCCCACCTGACAATGACTGAGAGGTTGGGTCCCCCCTGGACAGGTCGTCAGTCCATCACTGACACAAACAACTATGGTCAATTTACAATATGACTTAATGATCATGTCTTTAGACTGTGGGAGAACCAACAAAGAATTTCTCCATCTATTCTTCCTGGACCAGTCGTACGACCTGCATCTCTTCCTGTGTGAAGCCCAGTGGTGTTATTAACATTTTAGATTAGATACATCAACACAGAAAACTTATAATCATCAGCAGATCTTGATGACTGTATTTGTGAGCGATGGGTATGAATCAAGGAAAATTATTAAGTTTTCGGTCAGATCAGAGGATGGGATCCTGTCAGAAAGAGTCACAAAATATTTTAACATGATAGTGTTGCTATGTAACCATGAGGGCAACAGTGTTCAGCGTGTAGTATCAGTGCAGATGGATTATTATTATTATTATTATTAGCACAGACTGTATATAGGAATGGATGAAGCAACAGGGCCACAAAGTGCAAACAAAGTGTAATACTCCCAACAGCCACTAGATCCTGGCTCCAATTAACCTCAATTAAAAAATGCAAATGCCTGTCTTTCCAGGGTTGTTTCGTCAAAAGTGTGTAGTTCATTTCTCGTGTCATGTTTCCGGTTTTATTTTGGTGGTTTTGTTCTTTCTTCCTCTTCTAGTCTTCCTGTTGTCTTTCCATGGGTGTGGTGTGCTGTTTAGTTTGGTGTTTCCTGTTCTGTGTGTTCTCAGTGCTTTGTGTCTTGTCACTTCCTGTTTTATTTTGAGTCTCTTCCTCTGTGTTCTGGTTGTTTCCTGTTAGTCTTGTCACACCTGTGCTGATTGTCTCGTCTGTCACAGCCTTTCCTGATTGTCCTCTCCACCTGTGCTCCATTGTACCTCGTTACCCAGTGTATTTAACCTCCTGTGTCTCTTTGTCTTGTTGCCAGTTTGTTGTCTTGTGTCCCTGCTCCTGTGGTTTTGTTTATGTCTCAGGTTTTGTTTATTTCTTGGGTTTTTGAAGTTTTGTTTTTTTCAGTTGTGTGAAGTGATTTGGGTTTTAGTTTTGTTTTGCCCTGTCTTTTTTTGTTTCTTTGATTTGAGATCGGCATTTTGGGTCCTGCTTCCTATATCCTCTGACATCATGTCAACATATGAGAGGAATATTTAGGGGCGTGGCTTGGTTGATTGACAGATCTGGTCTCCAGTGAGACTAGAACTGAACTGAAGTCTCATACACATTGGGCTCAGGTTGTTGAGATATTTTATTCAGGAGCAAAGTGTCTGAGTGACTGAACACCCTCACCAATAGACAAAGCCAATCACCAGTGAATCACTCTTCAGATCCCCTGACATTAGCCTGAAAGATGTCTCTAGCACTGCTCCAACAACTCTACCATCCATGTTTTACTGTTAGGATTAAAGCCCAATGGGTCAAAGAAGCCTGACACAACTTTTCTTGCACACATCTTTTATCTCTTTGTGCTTTGGGTGCACCTTGGGTTGTAAAGACAGAAAATCAAAAACCTTGTCAGTGGGACTCTCGCTGTACACAAGACACTATACCTGCATTTGGTGATTGATGATCCACAAGCCAAGACCCAGGTGGTTAGGATGTTGAAATTAAGCTGAAGAAGACTCCTATTCAGATTGGGGATGGGTATCGTTAGGATTTGTACGAACCAGATTCTAGTTTTGGTTCTGCTTATGGATTCTGGTTCCTAATGATTCCTTATTTCGATTCCAAAAACAAAAAAGCAGGAAGCCAAATGTATATTTAACTCTACTAAAATGAATCCTTTTTTTTTTTTACATTACCCCTTTTCCACCAAACAAGAACGGTGCTAGTTCTGGGCTGGTTCTAGTCCTGGTGGTTAGTTGGTTCAGATCCCGTTTTTCCTATGAACTGGTTTACTTTTCCACTGGCAAGGAGCCAAGGTGGGGCCACGTCACCGTAAAAGGACGATGCATCACTGCACAGGTAGCCGGTTCACAACAACCGGTCGCTAGCAAGCTAGCTGCTGTTAATCAAACTACTGTTACCCTGTTACTATCAGTCCATGAAGAAAACGTTTTTTTTCAGCAGATATTCTAGTTACAACATGATTGAGTTAACAGTGGAAAAGGGGTAACTTTCGACCGCTCTCCCCGGTCCATTTCCTGTTGCCATGCGGCGTCACGTGACATGTTAGCTACGTAACAGACAGGTCCTGGCAGATATCTAAAGTCCGTTTGCAGCCGTTGTGTAAAATGTGCGCATCTAGGAACCGATAAGCGGAACCGAAATTATAATTTTTTTTATGGGTACCCGGTACTCACTAAATTTAATTTGATTCCAACCGAATTTCGGTACCCAACCCTAATTCAGATATGGCTCACACACAGTGTTGCGAATGCTAGTTGATAAAATCAATCGGGAAAAGTTGACTTCGAGCGGATGAGACGGACTCGGCAGTAAAAGGCAAACTGTGCTCATCTGACTCCCTTATTACCCGACTCTCCTTTAAGAAGCGATTAACAGCTGCATTTAGGGGCTTTGTGGGTGTCGTTATGTTCACAGCAGAGGCACAGATCTCACCTATAGTACATGAACTCTAATACCCTGAGCCAAACGCTTCGCCTTTCCTCCAAGCCAGCAGTTCACAGGATCCCTTTGCTCTTTGTTGCCTCACATTCACCCTCTAAATAAAATACCAGGGGACAAGTTGTACAGGCTCATCTAGTGCGCTGACGACACTTCACTCGTTCTCTTAGATGCCAAAAGGGAACATTCGTGTGATTGGACAATTTTTTTTTCTTACTATTGCCGACATGAAACTCACACCCAATGATTGTCTGCTTGTAAAAGTATGATGCTGCCCTGGTGCCCCGGTGGGAGGTGTGTATGAGCTCTGCACAACAAATCCTTCACCGTCAGCGCAATGTAGCCGCTCGAGTGTCAAGGGGGGCATCTGTCATGAAGCAGTCGAATGTGAGGAACAAGAGGGCGAAATGTAAAAGGTGCAAACAGATGTCTAACGTCAGGGAGTCAAAGCGGGCGTCGCGATGTAAGTACAGCTATTACATGATAAGCTTTTACTATAAACGCTGTCTATGAATGAAGTCAATAATGATGGTTTTAGAAGCTTGGCAGGTACCGAGTGATGGCTAAATAATGTGCTCCAATCTCATCTCTGAATTGCACGTTTGATTTGAAGAGTCTCAGAAGGTTGAAAAGAAAAGTACGTGAGACATCAAGGCAGGATTACGTAGCATGAACCCTGTGGCTGTCTGGTCTAAAAGTCAACTCTTTGGATTCTGTAGCATTTGTATGTTTTCAACTTTTTTCCAGTTGTAACGGACTGAGAGGATAAAATCGAGCCATAAGAAAACCTCATCTTGCCCCCATGTGAAATCTATCTCTCCCCCAGGTGCTAACAAGGTTTATCCGCGTGAAAGCAATTTTGTCCACGAGTGATATACAACAGCAATGACTTAATTTCCCATGATCCCTTTTTTGTGTTCTTGTTTATAGGCCTCTGAATAAACGCAATAACAATAAAACACCAGACACTTGAACCTGGTCTGTATTTCTAATGAATTACATTTCTATCCAGATGGGGGCAGTTATACAGAGCATGACTCAGCACTATCACTGTTATGACAATAGGTGCTGATGCAAAATAAGCCTCCTCAAACAAGTCGTCATGAATTGCTATGAGCATTTATTACAAATAAAAACTTTGCACCTAAAATGCTATATTGTTTGTTAGTAATGATATAATTTCATGATTGGTAATTAAACTTGATCTGTCTGTTTGGTCCTCCCAATTTGGTTCAGGCTGAAATACCATATTTTGACTATCGAGCGCACCTGCTAGCTTGTAAAAAGCTAACGAGCTTCGTGCTGCCGATACATGAGAAACACCGGTGTTAAAGTTCAAAACGTCGGAAAAAAGTAGCAGCTTATAGTCCGGAAAATACGTTATGTCAACAACTACAGGATGGGTTGCCATGAGATTTTATGTTACCACTGATGTTCCCTTCAGGGTCAAACTATCTTTAACTTTGTTCAATACTCGTTTTATGGCCAAATTCTTGGTTTAAAATAAATTCAGCACCCAGTTTTCTCAAGGTTACTTTCTGGTGGGAACCATCAAACTTATACTTGTTCAGATGTCTAAGTACAAAGCTGTAATCTGGCTGATGACAGAGATGCTGCTCATGTGTCAGGAAAAGGTATCATTCAAAAAACCATAGACATTTTGCTCAAGTGAAGACCACACACCTGTATTTATGGACACTTTGTGACTAAATGTCATGTTGTCAGGAGAAAGTCTGCTGCAGCCGGACAGTATTCTCAGTCTTTTCTCCAGAGTGAACACTAAAGTCACTGAATTGGCAAATCAGACAAACACACATCTACACTGTCAAAAAGGAAATATGACGACTCTCAAAAGCCTAATCAGTGTCTACACTGACTGAAAATAGACAATTAGTCAAATTAGCAAGGTCCAAATTATTCACCTACACAGCAAATGAATAAAAGATGTCAACGGTGTGATCCAAGACCAATTTGAATCCTATTTACCCTGGAGGTGTCTGCACTGGGACCAGTTTCTGTTATTAACCTGCTGCCATTTGTAGGAGTCTCCAGAGCCCCTGCTGTGGACAGTTTACTGTACGTCTTGGTTAGGCAGTTAATTTCTCTCTTTGTTGCCTCTAGTCTTCTTGATGCTCCTTCTGGCTACTCATGCTCTTCATCTTGTAGCCTAGCAGAGATGATAGGTTGTATTGTAGATGACTGTCGCCGCTGTGTATATCAGACGACTGGTTTCAGTGATGTTCTTGGTAAGGATACTTCAGTAGAGACTGGTCTGGTAGGTACCTGAGCTCCTGTCAGGACTTCATGATCTTCTCTCTCAGGTCAGAGGTACCCAGCTTGGTACCCAGTCTTGAGGTTTGAGGGTGATGGTGAAACCATCCCCACAGTGACCTATCGTCCTGGCTCCCCCTGCTGTAGCATCTTTGTTTGGTTACTTCCATAGTACTTCCACCAGTACTTTGTTCTCCATCCTCCATGTATGGCTTCTTCCTTTACATCCTGGTTCCCCTACACCTGCTGTGGACCTTGTGGACGACCCAGACGACAACCGAACCAGTATGACTCCATTAATCCTGATTTTGCGCATCATGAGGTACAGGTGTATACCATTAAAGATCCTCCTGGGTTCCCACATCCGGGATTCGAACCCCGTCCTACCGGGTGACATCCTGCATCTGCCGTACAGTGGTGGAGTTGTTGCTGTCAGAGTTTGGGGACCAGGCTAGAGGGGTGAATTATGTACATACAGTATGTGACACATTGTTACACTATAGTTGATCTATTACTTTACCACCTCAAACCCTGTGAGAAACCAGGACAGATGGTTGAAGTGCTGAGGACGATGCCTCAAGGATCATCAATCGTGGTGGATTTTGAAAAGACTTCCTCCACAGATAATAACCCCTGGATGTCTGATGTCTTTTGATGAACTGAAGAAACACAAGTTGGACCAAGTTTCTTTGGAGAAATGTTTTTTATACATTTTTTGCCAAAAGCGCCACATTAACAACAACTGAGTTTTTGGTGTTTGAAGCAGTGTGGTGGACAAACAGCAGTGGCGACGCTGCTTACCTTTACCTGTCCACCACCTGCAGTCATTGTAGTTATTTTTATACCCCACCAACACACATACATTGGATTTATTGTTTGTTTGATATGTGATAAGTGTTGCTTGTCAAGATCCTAAACAATCACCAGACTTTCCCACTGCCTCCGTCACTATCCGGGTGGTACGACAACGCCCTCCTCCATGTCTGACCCATTTAATTTTGGAAACTGTCAGTTTATCACATCCTACACACAAACAATACATAAATATTCATGAGGGATTTGCAGTGACCACTTATAGTGAATTGTGGGAGCGTAGTGGGAAGACTGAGTCTCTCCAAAAATGTTCACATTGTAATTATTAATAACAGGAAATTAACAGGGAGGAATGTATGCCTCAGATTTAGTTATTTATGGTTTGGCATATGTCATTATTGCCTTTTGTGCACAAGTAAACTTTTGGTATTAATCCTACCCACAGATTTATAATTGAAGTTGCTCGGATCAGAAGATGAGCTTCCTAAAGAAATGTACATGAACACATCAAAACCTAAATAAATGAAAGTACGACATATGCAGCAGTCAATCAAGTTCGGAGTAAAACGTTTCTGCCTTCAAGTACAATTCAGTCAAGTAATGTGGTGAGTCTCAGTTATTACTCCCCACCTCCGCCAGTGGGGAAAATAAAGCATTTCTGCCTAAGTTCTGTGTACAAATGTGTTTCATAAAGTTTCATAAGAGCTGTAGTGTGTGAAGGAGTGGGAGCAGGAGGCATCAAGTGTGAGTGATTGGAAAATGATAGGTTCTAATGGGTCTGAATTGCATATGTCTGAAAAATAAATGACAGGAGGCTGAAAAAAATAGTAAAAGACGTTAAACGGCAGGATTCTGAGGTACATACAGTGTCTGCCATATATCTACAGTACACAGCAAATCCTGTCGACAGTAAGGAGTTCAAATATAAGTCAGTCAGTTATCTTCTATGCCTGCTTTGTCCACACTTGGGTCGTGGGGTTTGCTGTAGCCTAGCTGTTACCAGACAGGAAGCGGGGTACACCCTGGCAGTGGTGGACAGTAACGGAGTACATTTACTTGAGTACTGTACTTAAGTTCATTTTTTGAATATCTGTACTTTACTTGAGTATTTGTTTTTTTGGAAACTTTCACTCCGCTACATTTCAAAGACAAATATTGTACTTTGGACTCCACTACATTCCCAGGAAGTGTGTGGTTACTTACTTTATATACAGTCTATGCTGCAATGTGTTTCAGGCAGTTTGTCCAGGTAGAGTTACCGTCACGCAAATCGGCAGGAAGTGACCGGCAGCAGAACCGAACAGTTAGCCAACAAAGTATTATGCACACTCTGCAGGAAGGAGTTTTCTTTTCATTGAAGCCCTTTCAGCTTAAAATACCACATTGACAGGAAGCAGACGTTAGTCGGGGATTGACTCGGGCACTGAGAACAATACACAATGTACTGATATTAGAAAATGTACTTTTACTTTGTACTCTTGAATATTTAAGTATTTTTAAAGGTAAGTACTTTGTTACTTTAACTTGAGTAACATTTTGACCAATAACTTTTATTTGTAGTTGAGTAAGATTTGACCATGAGTATCAGTACTTTGACTCAAGTGCTGTAGTTGAGTACTTTGTCCACCACTGTACCCCGACAGGTTGCCAGCCAAACACAGAGACAAACAAACATTCACTTTCCCACTCCCACCTATGGTCAATTTAGAGCAATCAATCCACTCGCACAGAAAGGCCTGAGCCCAAGATTCGAAAATCACATCATAAAATGTAACTAATATTTATTTTTGTGTGTCACTTTTACTCACACCAAGGAGTTTGTTTTGGTTTGTCCATTTGCTTGTTGGTAAGATTACAGTATTACTACGGTATTACCCAAACAACAAGTGATTAAACTTTGATGGAATCTGTTATACTGAGGTAAGATTTTAACAGGACAATGTTGGTATTTCACCACAAGAGGGCAACAGCGTACTGTAACCAAACTATAACCAGACTGTCGTATGAATTTTACCCAAAGTATCAAAACATTTCACTGGTTTTTGTCTCCATCCACTGATGCAGCAGGGGGATTTTGCTGCCCCCTGCTGGTTCTCAGTCACCATTGTCTTTGTTAATACATTTTCCCATTATAAGAGATGGGGATTTTGTTTCCAACAGGATCCCATCCTCTGATCGTACTCAAATTTCAATCATGTGTTCACTGGGTAATACCCTGACTCATCAGCAAATCACAGCCTTCACTTTAATTTGAAATCAAAAATAGACATTTTAAAGAAATATTGCACCCAATTAATTTTTTTCGATTAATTTCTTGCAATTATTGGCTCGTACTGTGTCAGCTGAAGTACTGGTGACAGTTACATGTCAGCGCAGAACAATCAGCCTTAACACCCATTAAATGATCTGGCAGCACTCCACGTCAGCCGTCTTAAATCATCTGAAAATACAAACTTGCATAACTCACGGTGACACACAGACCACATTATTTATTACCTCGTTTGACTACAAGTCTCCCTTCAGATGTCAGTTTTCTGCCTTCACATGTTGGTGCTTTGCTTCCATGTGGATGTTAATAGTAGAGTTGATTTCCAGCTGGGGGCAGGGCAACGAGTCACACACTCAATAATGACATGTACTTTGTTAGGAACACCATACTTACACCTGGTAGGACCTCCTGCTAGCTGAACTATGTCAGTTTTTCATTTCATGGATTTCACTGGTTTGTCAGCTGCTCAGTCACAGTCATGCTGCCAACGCTCCATCTACCACAGTCCAGAGGGGTTTCATCAAAGTCACATCTGGTGACTTAAAACCAGTTTAATGTGACTTTTACTCAGTGGTGTCGTGCATTATAATGTTAGAAGTAGCTGTTAGAAGATGCAATAGACTGTGATGCAAAAAAAATCTAAATTTTGTCTTTAACTATTCTGATGTTTGATGTTTAGCTGCAGCTCCTGACCTGTATTCACAGGATTTTACGTATTTCACTGGTGCCACATACTTGACAGTTTGAATATTTGCATAGATAAGCAGGTACGTGTTAATAAAAAGTTGAGGGTATTAACATTTATGGGTTTGGACCTTGACTGATGCCTTCCTGTCGGAGCATAGACTGTATGTCCAAGTGTGTATCACTCTAAAAGTGATGCTAAACCACAACTGGCCACTAGAGGCTGGTTAAAATATAAGACAACACACGTCCTATGGTCCGACATGGTCCGTCTGAAAATCATCTCCTCATTCAGGGGATATTAAACTTCAAAAAGAGGATTATTTAGGGGCGTGGTTTGGTTGATGGACGGGTCAGGACGGGTCTGGTCTCCAGTGATTTACAGGTAGTTCAGAGGGTCATTCAGAGGGTGAACTCCAGTCTCACACTGGGCAGTGTCCTCAGGTTCAAGGGTCAGACCCACCTCGTCACTCCTCCAGTTAGATCCAAATATGGTCACTTCTGGTGTGAAATTGCAAACCCACAAACCAATAGGTGATGTATGTTTCGTCTATTTCATATACAGTCTGTGGGACAAACTGAACATTTTTAAATGTTTAGGCTCTTTGGGTAAATTCATAATTTCACCTCCTCACAACCTCCCTTCATGTCCAAATATGGTCGCTTGTGGCTCCAAAACATGAACACATCACGTTAGCTTTTATAACTGGCTGTAGGTGTGAGTACAAGCTTGCACGGTTGGTTGTGATTGGTTGCTGGCCCAGTCTGTTCAGAGTTGGCCCCGCCCCCCTGGACCCTGCACAAGACGAGTGGGTACAGCAGATGGATGGACGGTTTAAAAAGACAAATAAGTGAAACAAAAAGACAGAATGATGGGGATCCCTGTGTGTAAATGATCCGTACACAACAACACTACGAGCGGTGCTGCTTTCACAGGACGATTGATTTGTCCGAGCTGTGACTCTTTAAAAGACCGGGGCTCTAATTGCTGGTGTATAAATATTCCACAACGTCAGTCTTTTTTCCACGAGATGAAAAAGGACATTAGAGCTTTCTATTTCCCCCCCTGCACTTTTAAGCCCATCATTAATTGATAGCATGTCATCATTTTGTCAAGGCTTCACCGTTAATATTTTATCTTGGAGGAGAAAAAAAAAGCAGGAGCAGAAAATTCAGAATGAAAAGGCGTCCTGTTGTTCGTACCTTTGGGTCATTCAGACGGAGACTAAAAATAAATCTGAATGTCAGTGATAGATTTTAGCTGGAAGAGGTAATGAATTTAAATACTTGCTAAATGGGGCTGTAAAATAATTAGTCTTCACAGATGTATCTTCTCTTTCACCTGCAGAGAAGAATCAGTTTTCTATTGTGTTCATTACAACGTCCTTTGGTTGTATTTGTCAATCGTCTAATTTAATCTCCAGACCTGACAAATGACATTTTTCAGCGTGCTTCCTGTTAATGTGATGACAGTAAAGTTTCAGGTGGTGGAGGATCTCTCCGACCTCGATCCACATCCTGTCTGTGGTTCACAATTATCATCACCCTCTGAATCCACCTGGCGATCTGCTCAGACTTCCTGTCAGCCACCAATCTGGCTCGAATTAGACAGACAAGTTGAAATACCACTGAGCAGCTCCTTGCTGTCATTTCACCGTGTGCACAGCTGCTGCATCCCACAGCTTCACTCTGCACGGCTGTTTGATCTGAAGGTAATTTGTCCAACGAGCAGCAAAAATGATACTTTATAGATGATATGGATTGAAGTATAAACTCGATATTAAGCTACATTTTTAGTTGTTCTCAATTGTATATTATTCTTATATGTATGTACAACATGGATTACAAATATTTAACTTAACAACCAAATTGGCTTGGGGCCAAATCAGTCTTAAAATACTTCAAATTTTCATTACTAACACATTTCAGTACACAGCCGTTTCTCTACATTTTTATGTTTTGTTGCAAATATTTTCTGCTCTATATTTGATCCAAAATGACACTGACTCTCATTCACCAACTTTTCTTTACAAACCAGTTCAAATGTTTTCAGAAAGACTTTGGCGACAGAGAACCAGTAGGTGGCAGCAACATTTCACTGCTGCATCTGTGAGATGAAAAAGAAGAAGGAAGCACAAGGTACAAGCTGGAGCATCTGTACAGAAATGGACTGAAAAGTGAAGCTGATGGAAAAGTGCAAAAAAAAAAAAAAAAAAAATGCAATACAGCTGATGGCCACAAGGTGCTGAAGTCAATGAAATTAATGAACAATTAATTAATTACAAAAAAATAACGCATTTAATTGCAGTTCGCATTTGAAACAACGTAAAATGTTTGTCAGTGCACGATTTCCTGGTCCCTGGTGATGCACATGACCGAGCTCGGCTAACGGCTAACAACATTAAGGAAGTGGATGAAAGTGTAATTTAAACCTGTTAAATAAATATTTCTGGTTGCTTTACGAGAAGAAAGTAGAAATTGCACTTTGTGTTGTATTGATTTTTTTTTTTTTTTTTTTTACCATTCATAGTCAATATTGTTCTGAATAAAGTACCGTATTTTCCAGACTATAAGCTGCTACTTTTTTCCGACGCTTTGAACTTAAACACCGGTGTTTCTCATGTATCGGCGGCACGAAGCTCGTTAGCTTTTTACAAGCTAGCAAGCTCCATGCCGCCGATACATTTAGCATCGTCACACATGAAACTGTTTGAATAAATAGACAGGTGCGCTCAATAGTCCGGAAAATACGGTATTTAAAGTACTTCAAATGGCCCTGTAACTTTATGTCTGTTCAATTTTGTCCAGGGATATTTTCTATTTAGTTTTCTACTGTTTTGAATTGAAATGCAATTAAATGCATTTTTCCAGACATGAAAGAGGTTGAGTTTACAACATTCATGTCTGTGTCTATTATCTGATTCAGTCGTCCTCTAAAATCTATTTAAATTAAAAAATGTTGCATTTTGGGGCAAATATTGTTATGTCATTAAAATGTGATTAATCGAGATTAATTAATTACAAAGTCTCTAATTAGTTGTTTTGTTTTTTTTTTTAAAAATCAAGTCCCACCCCTGATATATACACACGTTATTACATATATACACATGAGGCAGGATGGATTATATTCTTTATGGTCTATGTTTGATGGGTTGGAGAAAGGTCAAGAACCAGCCATTATGGACCATTATTGTCAAAATGTCAACCACGTGGACACTCAGGCCCTGAGCGTTGTTTGCAAGACAAGTAAAAACTAAATGTTGAGCATTTTTCAGCCTGTTTGCTCTCAGAAAACACTGGACTGATGGAGCAAAGGGCAAAGATTATACAAGCAACCTGAGTAATCTTATGAAACCTGCAGACACTGGCAGAGGATTGTACGAGTGAAATGACAGTTTATTCCAGCTTAATGTTGCCTCCGCTCGTCTACCTCATTCAGGCAAGACACGCACCATTAAGTGCTGTTGTGGAGACTCACTAAATGTGAGTGGTGAAAATTACACTTGACGATCTGGATTGATTTCCTGTCCTGAAAACAGAAGCAGAGGCTGCAGCAGTCTGGATAAACCCACACATGGTTTTCACACTGATGAGCTCCTTAAAATATTTGTCATATACACTGAAGTTTACTATTGTTCAGGTAAATTTCATCAAGGCAGCAAGTGCACATTTGTTTCCCAGTGAGAAACAGGTATTACACCAACGGAGGTGTATGAGCAACATCTGACTTTGCCATTTTCTGCATCGATTAATTGATTTGTAGACTCAAGTCAGGAGTTTCAGATTTGAACGTATTGGTTGTTTGGAGCCAGAAGTGACCATATTTGGATATGAAGGGAGGAGTGAGGAGGCGGGGCTGACCCTTGAACACGAGGTCATAATCCAATGTGGATGAGGCTGGAGACTGAGCCTCCAAACCAGCTGTACATCACTAGAAACCAGACCTGTCAATCACTAGCGTAACATGGGTATAGGCAAATATTTTTTTTTGTGCACCCACCCCCGCCCGAAACACAAGCGCACCTCGTGCACGCTACACACACACATGCACAGCCACTCGAGAGGCTAGGCTAACGCTAAATGTGATGCTCTGATCCTTGTTTTAGAAGTAAGTCGGCAAAAAATAAAGGGCAGAAGAAGAAAAATAAAATGTCAATGTCCGTCACAAACCACACCTGATGACAGTGGTATAGCAACATTTAAAATGCTACACGAGGCCCCAACATTAGCATTAGCAGCTTTTATTTTTATTTTGTTGGCTTCTTTTCTGTCATTGGGGCCAAAATTCAGAAAAAATGCTTTGAAAAATAAATGGCTAAAATGGCTTTGTAAAGTGGGCAAACATGCTAAAAACTGCTTATTAAAATTACTTCCTGTGGCTGGAAACAACAGAGCTGTGAGACTGTGTCTAATAAAAATTGTCTAGTTTTTTTTTATCCCATCAGTTAAGATGCTGCACCGATGGTTTCATGACTGAGCCGTAGAGTTTTGTACCGTATTTTCCAGACTATAAGCCGCTACTTTTTTCCGACGCTTTGAACTTAAACACAGGTGTTTCTCATGTATCGGCAGCACGAAGCTCGTTAGCTTTTTACAAGCTAGCAAGCTCCGTGCCGTCGATACATTTAGCGTCGTCACATCAGACCTGTTCAGAGTGGACCACATGAAACTGTGGCTAAAAGACAGGTGCGCTCAATAGTCTGGAAAATACAGTAATTCCTTTGTGACATCATGCAAATACCAAATGCAAAGTGAAGGGACACTTAAAGAAAACCCAGAACAGTGTTGACTTGGAGCTAAATGCAGTTTCCCTGCTGTAGTTGAATTCCCTCTGCAGCAGTGTGACTGTGATTATACTTTGGCACTGCAGGAGGATCTTTGGTGACTAATTCGATCTTCGATAATTAAGAATAAAGAGGACAAAGGAGACCTGCACACACTGTAACAACCTCATTTTTATAAAGATTATTATTATTTTTTCCTACCTGACATCCTCCAGTGCCTCCTGCACTAAAAACTGATTTGGAGGAAACAACCAAATACAATCTCCCAATTTGATTTGGCACAGCACGACTCTGTGGCCACTGAGCAGGAGACATCATTTCAGGAAGAAATCATGACCTCATTATTGTGTGCAGCATTTTGGAAGTGATTGCATCCCAAACGACCTAGTTTTCGTTGCAAGGACCCCATAAATATCTAAGTAAAAATGTAAACAGGTAACGTTGCAGCTCGCTCAGGATCTATATTAAATTGAGGGCACCGGGTGCACCGAGGGTTTTATAGTTTGTCTCCATCCATTGGGCTCATTTCAGGGTGTACAATTCTCAAGTGTCTACATATAGGGCTACCGTTAAATAAGCAACCTCTGTCCTTGAATTCATAATGCCTGGGGCTGTCTGAATATATTTTTTGCAGATATTGGATGTTACTGTACTGTGGGCACACACCGGGCTGGGTTTCTGTGCTGGTGTCGGCGCTGACAGATCTGACAGTTTTCTCAGGTGCTGGTTTTTGTCCACCTGCATCTGTTTAGTCATTTGGACGCCTGCAACAAACAAAGTCTTAAAAAAGAAGGTGACACATTTCACCCACAGCATCCTGAGTTATTTCTGTGGCGGCACACACATATCTGTCCAAACGGGCTGGACTGTGGAGACAGTGTAAGGACCGTTTCAGTGATCACTAATAGGACGTTTTGTATGAACATAATTAATATAATTACATGGGGAGTTGAAGCCTGGGGGAAGGTTAGACAACTGGGGTAATGACTTAATGATTGGAGGGTCAGAAATTGAACTGGACGACTGAGAAGTAAATGGTTTTCCTTAACTCCTGAAGTGCCCTTGAATGGGAGGAGAAACTGGGGTAAATATATCTAAAAAAAAATCAGGAGTTTTGACAGAGGCTGCAAAAGAACAATGTGTCCCGTGCACTGTGTGGAGCATGGACTGTATATAAAATTTAAAAAGCAACTGGGTCTCAAAAGTGAAGCCAAATTGGTCGAGCAAAATGGTCACAAGACGCTGGATCCAAAAAAAAAACTGCAACTGACTTCAATTCAAAGATAAAAATTCAAGCCTGAAATACTCAGTCACTAGATATTTTTCACAAGTTGAGGATCAATAAAGTATTTCGGAGTCTGACTCTGATGTCATTAGCTCATCATCTCAAGCAGATATTAGGCTTCAAAGGGAGGAAGATTTAGGGGCGTGGTTAGACATATACACTAGATGCCGCGGAGCCTGTGTCCACCCACCACTTCAATACATCAGAGCGGCCGCCATATTGTGTGGGTCAAGTCTGCCCTGTCAACCTATACAAGTCAGTGTGACGGCGATGTGTTTGCTGAAGAAAACCATGAAAATATACATTTACATGACTGTGAAGAATCACTGCATTCATTTTTAGTTCATTAAAATAACAAAAATGAAACATTACTAAACACAACAACAACAAAACATTGTTTCCTACCTGTGGAAGGTAATTCCACGCAGTCGGTTGTCGTCATTTTGCCGGTTTGTACAACCCCACGCAGACCAGTGATGCGGCATCAATGCTGAAGTCTCGACAAATGACCCTCGCAAGATGGCGGACACACTGACGTGTGTTCCATCCAGTCGGTGAGGCGTCTAGTGGATATGTCTATGGGGGCGTGGTTAGCTTGATTGACAGCAGTGGCGTAAATATGGAGGGTGCAACCGGTGCAGCATCACCGGGGCCCAGATGCTGTCAGGGGCGTTATGTGAAGCTCGGGGCGGGTCGCTATGGTAACGCTGAGTGGCTGGTATGGGAGGAGGAAATGATCATTTGTCCAATCACGTTGGTACCTGTCAGTCATGATTAGTCGCGATGGCGTGAGGTGAGTTGTTTCTCATTTCAGCAAGAAAAAAAAAGCAAGTGGATGAAAATTGACAAGAAAACGTAGCATCACGTTTAGCGTTAGCCTAGCCTCTCTTGAATGGCTGTGTGTGTGCACGTCTGGCCTCCAATGATGTACAGCTGGTTTAAAGGCTCATTCTCCAGCCTCATCCACATTGGGCAGTGACCTCGGGTTCAAGGGTCAGACCCGCCTCCTCACTCCTCCCTTCATATCCA
>OOFC01043689.1:14434-25696 GCA_900323345.1 Pseudochromis fuscus | reverse complement strand
GAGGCTCATTCACCCATGAGTTCGAGTCTCATATGCATTGGATAGCATCCTCACTCCTCCCTTCATATCCAAATATGGTCACTTCCGGCTCCAAACAACCAACATGGCGACGTTCAAATGCCAAACTCATTGCTTCAATAGTTGACAGTGGTGATAAAAGTATAAAACATGTTGGGTTGTAACTATACTTGTTACCAAATCTTTACTCCAAAGATTGAGTTCACAGAAATATGTGGCCCCCCAGAAATAACAGTAGGATCATATTTCCTCAAACTTTCACCCTGGGGTTCAGTCCATACATTTCTGTCCATGTTGTTTGTGCTTTCATTGAATCTAACTCATACATCTGCATGCCGACTATTTTTTTTACCCTAGAGATATACTTTGAAAGACCAATATCATCGTATAAAAAGAAGTCTTCAGTCAACCGTGATGAAAAACATGAACTTTGAGATGTGGGGCCACACAGTATCCCCCCCAGCTGCACTGAAACCAAATCCCCCCAAATCCCCTCACAACCCGTTGCGATGTATTGCTGTCTCGAACACTTCAAGGATTGTCTCCTGCGTGATTTTCCACAGCTGCCCAGGGTTTTCCCAAGACCTTAACACACGATCCATAGATCCAAGATCCATCTTTCTGGTCCGGTTGCTGCGCTGCGATCCCCTGGCTGAAGCTGGCATTCGATATTGTTCGCAGCAGAGACAGAGACGCAAGACGAAGTGATGACCTTCAAAAAACTCATATTTTTTCCATGACTCAAGTGCTGGTGCTGGTGTGCACTTGACTTACAGTATATAATAGGACTGCATGTTTTATTCACACTGATACAACAAGGAAATAGACACATGCAAAATCCTTGAATGAGATATAAATATAATATTTCATCTGATATGGCTTTTCTATTAATGCAGCTTCAATTTCCTGGTTGGACTGGTTTGGAAAATTATGTTTTCTTCGATGTTTTCTGCAAAATATGATAACATGGGTACTGGTCCATGCAGACCGCCCCCGTGGTTCAGATCTCAGGAGGCATGTGCTCACACTCTGTGGTCGATGTTATGAGACTGTAAAGGTCTAAGTGCATGTTTTTGGATGTTAGCAGCAGGCCTCAGGCCACGACTCTGGTTTTTGTTACATCTTAATAAAGTAGAAACGTTGTCTCTGATGCTTTAGCACTTTTGTCTCATTACAGTCCACCTGAAATGAAAAGTGTTTCATCTTTTTAGATCAGATCACTGGTCATATTGCTCATTTACACAATGGTGTTAAAAAAAAAAAGTAGTTTGATTTTATTTTTATATCAAAGTTAATCACATTTCTTTCTGGCCAAACTGACCACAGCCCTAAATTAACCCTTTAATGATTTTATCTAATGACATCAGGAAGACTTGTGGGGGGACCTGATTCAATGATCAGCTCATCAAGCTCTGCAGAAACCTGATAATGATCCTGATCATTTGAATCAGGTGTTGGAAGAGGGAAACATCTAAAACATGCAGGATAGTGGCCCTCGAGGACCAGGATTGAGTATCTCTGATGGACAGTCTATGGTTGCAAGGCATTAGTCTGCACTTCTGCATGGCTTCATTTTTGAGTCTCGGTTGCTCCACACAAGCTGTGATTGTGTTTTACAATGAAGGACAATGAAAGCGCAGCAGGTGTAGTGGTTTCTGTTTGGATCCTATGTTACCCCTTATCCACCAAACAAGAACGGGTGCTAGGTCTGTGCTGGTGCTAGTCCTGGTGGTTAGTTGGTTCAGATCCCGTTTCTCCTATGAACCAGTTTGCTTTTGTACTGGCAAGGAGTCAAGTTGGGGTAGCAGGTTCACAACAACCGGCCGTTAGCAAGCTAGCTGCTGTTAACAAACTACTGTTACCCTGTTACTATCAGTCCATGAAAAAAATGTTTTTTCAGCGGATATTCTAGTTACAACTTGAGTTAACAAAGCAGTGTTGCGTTGCTACGTGCGGTATTTATTCAGTTTTGGGAAATTACGATATCCTTCCTTGTCGATTCCACCGTCGTAGTCACTGCTTAGTCGGTGCTGAGCTCTGGACCAGTAAGGAAGTGGGGCCAGACTTAGCCCCAATTTTACCGACTGGGGCTGGTTCTCGCGGCGGTGGAAACACAACAAACTGGGGCTAAGTCAGGAACTGGCCCCGAACTAGAACTGGAACCAGCTCGGTGGAAAAGGGCGATGTAGTACCAACGTCACCTGCTCCATGTGTGCTGTACTCACTTCAACACAATGGCAGAGCAGAGTACAGATGGACGGTGCAGACAGCAAACAGAGAAATCAGCAAACAGACTTTTACATGCATCCTGGCTTTAATATTTTAAATGGGTTGTGATTTTAGTAATTATCACTAACAACATGGAAACCAACCGCAAACAAAATGCACCTGTAATGCTGTAAAACACTGCACATGAAAGCTCCTTTTATCACACCAGACACCAGAGGCGATATCTTCACTTCTCCCATGCTGTGTTTGCATTTTGCTGTGACTGAATAAACACAAACAGTAATCCTGATGATACATCTGGGACAGAGCTGCCAGTCTGATTAATAGAGCCTCAGTCTTTAACATGGAGCAGATACATTAGAGGAGACAGTATTGATCGGTGCCTTTAATCAGAAGACATCAAAAAGGCTTCAGTCGCGAGCTGTTACGATACCAATGTTGTTGTTTTTTTAAAGATGGTATTAGCCAAGGAACAAGATCAGAGGTCAGGATCTTGTTTCAGCTCTTCGGGTAAAATTCATAACTTTGTGACGTATCAGATTTTTATTTGCAGGACGATAACGTCTCCAATCTTGGACAATTTAGTGGAAATCAGACGTGGATTATGTCTCAGCAGCTGTTTGTACTCTGACTGCTTCTTAGTTTTGATCTGGATTTGTAAGTTAAACTACTGGAAACACACAATTAAAAAAAAAAAAGTATTTTTTACATTATTTTTTGAAATACACAAAAACAGACTTTGAATTTCCATTAGATTTATAAATTCAAACTAAATTTCTTTGTAGTGTTGTGTGAATTATTATTTTTTTTTTTTACAAATTACGTTTTTTTATGTAATAGATGCAGCTGTAAAATTCAAGTTTAATACTGTTAATATATATTTATAATTACACACAATTAGTGACAAACAATTGCACCATAGGTTCTTTAATGTCCTTCTTCACTGTGGTGCTGTGGCTTAGTTGGTTAAAGCACCTGTCTGGTATACAGGAGATCCTGAGTTCAAATCCCAGCAGTGGCTCAGTGGGTTGGGACTTGAACCGGCAACCCTCTGATTCTCAACTGGACAAAATACGAGTGTGGACTGGTGGCTAGAGAGGAGCCGGTCCACCTTCAGGACACTGCCGAGGTGCCCCTGAGCAAGGCACTGACTGGATTCTCACCCTATCCCCCCTCTAAACAATGCACACACACATAGTGGACCCATAACATGCATAGAGGAGGCCCTGTGTTTGTACTGTGTGCAGTATGGACAATGATAAAATAAAGTTTGCTCTATGAGGTAGTATTATTATTATAATCTTGCACAGATTTGTTTGCTAACTGTCAGATGTCTTGTATAATTATTCCAACCAAAATGTCATTATTTTCCTAAGCGTCCTTCAGTAAACATTAAAGCTACAAACTGGATTGTAACCCTGGAGAACTGAAACCAGCTGCTGGAAATCTATCATTTTGTTTTACACTCTGATCTTCCCACAGGATCTTGGTACAGAGTGTTACTGTGTGTGTGTGACTGACCACTCTCCATACAGACCTTGCAGGAAAACAGTTGCTCCGACCTCCACTTCCCTCTCAGTCTTCTGGATCCTCCACATGTTTCCACTCAGCTGCTTCTTGCTGCCGGGTCCTGACTCACAGCTTCTCCTCAGGAAGTCCTGAGTGTGAGAAGAGGCCGAGGAGAGCGAAGACTGACTGAGACCGAGCTCAGATTTTGACCTTTTTTGTTTTTTTGGACCATCATCCAGAGAGGCCCTGGGTCTCTGTTGGCCCCCCTTCAGCGCCTCCTCGGTTTCTTCAGACAGTCTGCTCAGAGCTACAGGGGCCTCAGGAGAAAGATCACAGTGTTTTATCTTGTAGGAAATAAGGATTTTCTGTTGCTGAGGCACCGTCCTGTGTGGACGATGTAATAACTGCTGACTCATTCTGTGCTCTGCAGCCTCAGTGTGAAGCTGAGTTATAATCACACTTTAAGACTATAATTATTATTTAATATCATTGTTTGAACCTGTTGATTACGTGAACAGTGAACCTTAAACTGAGCAACCACAGCGGGTCCTTCAGATCCCAGTGTAATTAACCAGTGGTGGACAAAGTACTTGAGTCAAAGTACTGATACTCATGGCCAAATCTTACTCAACTACAAATAAAAGTTATTGGTCAAAATGTTACTTAAGTTAAAGTACTAAAGTACTTACTTTTAAAAATACTGAAGTATTCAAAAGTACATGAATTTAAAAATACTTAAATATTCCAAAGTACAAAGTAAAAGTACATTTTCTAATATCAGTACATTGTTGTATTGTTCTCAGTGCCCGAGTCAATCCCTGACTAACGTCTGCTTCCTGTTAATGTGGTATTTTAATCTGAAAGGGCTTCGATGAAAAGAAAACTCCTTCCTGCAGAGTGTGCATAATACTTTGTTGGTTGACTGTTCGGTTTTGCATTTTTGTTTTCAAATTTCCCATCAAGAGGCTAACATGCTAACATGCTGCTTAGCCTTTAAAAAAAGCCGACAAAACCGTGCTGTTTCCTGTCTTCCCTCTTTATTGTTCGGTTCTGCTGCCGGTCACTTCCTGCTGATTTGTGCGATGGTAACTCTACCTGGACAAACTGCCTGAAATACATTGCAGCATAGACTGTGTATAAAGGAAGTAACCACACACTTCCTGGGAATGTAGTGGAGTCCAAAGTACAATATTTGTCTTTGAAATGTAGCGGAGTGAAAGTAAAAGTTTCCAAAAAAACAAATACTCAAGTAAAGTACAAATACTGAAAAAATGTACTTAAGTACAGTACTCAAGTAATCGTACTCCGTTACTGTCCACCACTGTAATTAATGAATGATCACACACTGGTTGCACACGCGTGATCTCCATTCAAGTGATTACATCACTTCCTTAAACAGCTACGTGCCTCAGTGATCATTTAGCTGCGTCACAGAGTAATCACCTTCATCCACCTCCAGTGAGTCAGAGAAATAAAAAACAAAGTATTTTACAGCCACAGCTTCAGCTCTGCAACAAAGGTCGTTACAAAGATGTGTCCTGAATGATGTGTGTCGGTTGTAGTGCAGTACCTTTGAATAGGCAGTAGGAAGGTGCAGGTCCATCCATACAGTGTTGAACATATGAGCAGGTACTGAACACAAAGGGAAAAACAACATCGCTTCAAGTCATATCTTTGGTGCAAAGTGAATCCAGAGTTGTTAAAGTTGAGAACCCTGCGGTGGGGTTAAGACACGATGTTACCCACCTCCCGACATAAAGCCATGCCTCTTCACAGCTAATGAGGTGCTGCAGCTGTCCAACGGTAATGCTACTTCACAGCGGTACAGAGTCATATGCAACAAACCCTCCATCAGTTCAGCTGCTTTCCCACAGTTCTCACAGTTAGAGTCAAACCAGTGTTACAATGCACGGCCGGTTTCCCCCTGAGTCACCATGCCCTTGCAGAGAGGTGCGAGGCGGTGGGGGTGAGGCGGTGGAGGGCAGGAGGGAGCTGGCCTGCTTGCCGGCACCTGGAGTCTAAAGCCCCGGTGGGGTGCCACAAGTGCAGCTCCTTGCCTGAGGGCCACTCCTCCATCCGCACAGTGTCAACCACGATCCATCAGTGGTACCTCCACAGCCAATGAATGACATGCTGCCGGCTGCTGGTTAATCAGTGAGACTGACCCAGCCCGTCAGCCAGCGCTGCCTGAGGCGGGGCTCATCACCAAGCTGATGAGATCTTCCTGTCTCGACATTAAAAGTCGAAAGTGTGGACTGTGCTCCTCAGCAGAGGGTGAAGTAAAATGAATGTGCATGGACCTGCTGGAGAAGTCCAGGCAAATTTGAGGTGATTTCTCTCCTGAGCTGCTCTTTCCATCATTTTTTATTTGCCTTCATTTTGCAGAATTTTGGGACTTACTGACAGCTCTCTAAGGAGACAGCAAATTTTGTGAGTGTTGAAGTTATAAACCTCATGCACTTCTTGCCCACAAAAGGCCAATAATGAGATTATCACGTGATCAATCTCGAGTAGCTTTTCCAGATGTTAACTACACGGTCAGGTGCTTGATGAATCATGCAATCGACGGACCTGGGCGACTGTGGCTTGGTCATTTTCTAAGCGTCTGCTAATCACACAGCTGGAGGTTCAATCCTCAGCATCACGCTGGACTCCAAATTGCTCCAGTTACTCGGACCAGCACATTGCATGACGGCTCGCTGCCACTGGAACTGTAAATTGCAAATTGCACTTCAGAGTGCTTTAGAAAAAATGAGCTATATAAATGCAGCTATTTAGCATAATAATCTTATTATTTATAGACCTGAACAGTTCGCTGGAATTTGTGGATCTGTAATAACTTTGCATATTTTGTAGAATACTTGATTTGTAGGAGGAGGCCAATCTTCTCTGTTTGATTACATGAGGAGTACCACAGGGATCCTATCTGGGACCAACTGGTCATTTATTTATCTTAAATAAACCACAGAGTGAGATCATTACATGCAAATTAGTACTAAAAGGTTTTTCTGTGTTTGCTTGTTTTTATGTTTAGAACAAGACAAAAATAGGATCAAAACTCCATCACCGTCTATATTTGTTTTTATCCAATAGAGGGTCAACAGGAGCCTATCCCTGCAAGGGGCAAAGGTCGGGAAACCCTGAACAGATCAACACTTAAATGGCAGAGCAAGGAGACTGCTTTAATCCTGTAAAAAGTCAACTATGGTTTATAGTCCTGTTATTTTGCAGGTAAAATGAATCTGTTGTAAAGTTAGAAAATTTGGAAACAATATAGTTTTAGTATTTTAATTAGAGCTGTCAACATTTACAATTAATATGGTGCCTATCGTGTATTTGAATCCTCCCCCTGCATGTTTATATCACAGTCTAGTTGAGTAAATGTGATCATCTTAATGTCAAATACCCACGTTTTAAAGTAATATCTTAACTTTGGGACAGAGTAACAGAGTAGTTTGGATTACCAGAGCTGTAATTTCAATCACATGATAATTTGGGGGATTTCTATCATTTCAAGACCAGACTTTTGGGGATGAAAACAAAAATCTGCATCTTTTAACAAAATGTCCTAAAAAAACAGGTGACCACATGTTCGTATCTGCTGTTAGTTACACTGTTCAGCGTCTAAATGAGCTGAGCTTCTTTCATTGTTCACTCACTAAAGAAAGATGTCGTGCACACACCAGACTTACAATCCAAAAACCTAAATGTCAGCCACTGATGTTCAGACCTCCACAGTGGGGGGTGTGGCATTTCCACTGAACTGGAAGTCTTGGCCGAGGTTTCATCTCCGTGTGACGTATGTCGGCTGAGTCCTTCTTGAAGACTGGCTCACCGTCCTGGGGGGTGGCAGACATGGAAATTATAAATTGTTGCAAAGAAAACGACTGACCTGGACTGTACTAAAGACTTGATAAGATCAAAGTGAATCCTGAGTTTACTTCTCACAAATTTGTCACTTTACTTTAAAACACTATTCTACTTCTATTGTTTCTTGCAATTTGTAATTTGAATCCCAGAAAATATCCAAGTAATATTCTGGTGAATTTGTATTTTTATTTTTCAAATTATTAATGTCAGAAGAAAACATTTCATAGCATTGTGTGTTATGAAAACCTACAGATCTCAGAGTTTGCACTGTGCATCAGATCATAAAGTAAAAACTCCAGGACAGTGTTTTTGTATTTTGAAGCCAGAAATTTGACAATTGAAAGTCACCATGTTGGAGCCAGAACTGAGCTCGTTTTGATATATGATTGGAGACCACACCTGTCAATCAAACTAACCACACCCCTAAATATTTCCTTAATGATGAAATAATTTTCAGACTTACCAGATCACTGAGAAGAAGAGGTGACTTTATCTAATGACATCAGAATCACTTGTGGAAAAAATGTATTTCAGGGTTGAAAATCTTTTAATTGAAGTTAGTTGCAGCACCTAGTGGCCATCAGGAGTATTGCCCTTTCTTGCCCTCCTACATTAGACTAATTTTTGAGCTGTGCTTCGTCCATTTCTCTCTACAGTCTATGGCAGGGGTCTCCAATCCTGGTCCTCAAGGGCCACTATCCTGCATGTTTTAGATGTGTCCTTCTTCCAACACCTGATTCAAATGACCAGCTGATCATCAAGCTCTGCAGAAGCCTGATAACGATCCTGATCATTGAATCAGGTGTTGGAAGAGGGAAACATCTAATGGTGCATTTACACTGGCAAAAAAGTACCTGGAACTTGGAACCTGGTACAACTTTTCGTACCTCCTCTCCTGCGGTTCCAAAAAAACTACCCGGTCAGGTTGGAGCAGGTACTAAAATCTTATTGGTCGGAATCGTCACTGCGTCGTTGCGTCATCTGTAATAATCTGTCCCTGCAAACACGCCATTTTTCAATCTTCGGCAAACCATGCAGACGTGTTTGAAATAACAACAAGAAGAGAAATGGCATCTGTTAGAAATCCTGCCCCATGGACTCAGCACGAGGTGCAAACCTTTCTGTCATTAGTCGCCGATGAGAAAATTCAGCGGGAGCTGGACGGCGCGGTCAGAAACGAAAGAATCACATAAAAGATGACGTCACGAACGACGGCCATTTACACGGAGGAGGGACGATCCTCGGCAATGTAAATGCAACCGAAGGGGGCCGATCCCGAGCGATCCGAGGCGAAGAGAAGGGAGTAGGTACCAGTGTAAATGCGTCATAAAACATGCAGGATAGTAGCCCTCGAGGACCAGGATTAGAGAGCCTGGTCTATGGGTTTTCAGGACATCTGCTTGTTTCTCCGAATTTCCAGGAGTTTTCTAGGACTGGAAAATAGATCTAAGAAACTCCAGGTTTTCCAGTATGCTTTGAAACATACCTGCTTACACGTACATAATCCATTTAAGTAACTTCTAATCAGCCCTTCGTACCGTTTTCAGAAACTTTCCTCCATTGACACTTTACTAAAGTTGAGTCGCACTGTGTGGTGCAAGTAAACAGCCAAGGCCACAGGTGTCAAACTCGTGCCATGGAGGCCGAGACCCTGCAGGTTTTCTTTCCAACCGGCTCTCCAGCAGCTGATCTCACTGATTAGGTGCTTCCCACAAATTGAAGGAGGCGCTGATTATCAAGATCACCTGCTTTAGGAGGTGGCTGGAAAGAAAACCTGCAGGGTCTTGGCCCTCTATGGCATGAATTTGACACCCCTGGCCTAGGCAGTCGCTCTTTCTCAATGAATCAGTGGTATTTTCATTTTTTTTTCTTTCACAATCACACTGACGACTGTGCACCCTGCAGGTCAGCATCTGTAGCGCATTACAGAGCAATAAAAACGACCCCGCTGCCGCTCTGATATGTCGCAATGGCTGGAAAGCAGCAAGGAGACACACATGGCACATCTGGTGTTTAACATTAGCGATAATATACCTGCGACCATTAGGATTCACAGGCTTACACCAGCAATCAAGCCATCAAATGGATATAAGGGAGGGCGAAAAACACAGAGGACCACGGCAGCCAATGGGGAACTGTTAACAAAATGAGAAAGCAATCATTGCAGTGGGCACAGAAAGCCAGTCTCCGACCACTAAATGGATTCTTCTACTTGACTAAGTAGCTATTTTATTCTACTAATGAGGGACCAGGAGTTTCTATTTAACTCAGCCCTCTCAATCAGAATCATAATTTCCTAAACACAGACACAGTGATAAGACGGCAGAGTGGCAAAAGCACAAGGAGAGTGATCTGAAGGTCGCCCGTGGAAGCAATCAGACGCCGGATGATTTTGTCTAATGGGACGACATGGGACAACAGCCCTGAGGCGAAAGTATTAGAGCATCTGTGCCAATGAAACAGATCAGTTAACGTACAGGGAAGCAGTGGAGATAAGCCTGTGAATTAGTAAGCTTATATACCATTATGGATCATATGATTGCACGTCTATTGCTGAAGATGAGGAAATCCATCGAGTCGAAGCGCCATATGCTGCAATGTGCCGTTGGCTCATCGTGACTCTGTAGATAAAACTGGCAGATGCAATATTTGAAGACATCTCTGTCGTGTGCATGTCTTGCAGGAACAGATCCCATTCAGCTCCCATGCAGTAGTTCCTATATTATTGGATTATGATTATGGACTGACGCTGCTCCTGCATGAGCCTCCTCCCTTTGAGTAGAGGGCAGGAAAGCTTTTTAACATATGAGCAGCCGTGACACTAATGCCTTTGCTTGGGGGACCAATGCTGCCTCTGATACACCTTCACAGAGGCTCGGCAGCATACAAAGCATGACTGAAAGATTAAACTAAAGTCCATTAAGGTGAAGTCCTGAGCCTCATGTGTACTAAGGTGGTACAGATTAGATCCTGAGACGTCTAAAAGGTGTTTGATGGTTGAGGAAAGCGAATCAAGAAGAGTGAGGTGAAGAGTGGAATACAAACCAGGAAGAGACACAAAAGGTGTCGGTCCTACCATCGTCAGTGTGTCCTGTAGATTCATCCATACACTCTGTTGTTGTGATGCTAACTGCTGTGCGTAAAGACAACCTCATTTACAATTACTGCACTCCTTGGCAGCGAGGTAGACATTAGACACTACACCAATTAGCTTGTTCCTTACTGCTGAAAATTGCCTCCACTCTTAGTCTAAGTATCCTATCCCACTGTTTTTGAGATTAGCAGACGTAGAAATTATACTTCATTGCAACTTATTCTCAGAAATGTAACGACTCGGGCTGTGGCATCACTTCGAAACAACAAATCAACCAAACACAAGAACATTTTAAGTTCTTATCTGTATGGTACGGATTACGCTACGACTGGAAGCTGGATTATTTAGCTAGCTAAAGGCTGGGCATAGAAAAATGAGGGCTATCATGATGTGTTCTAGTTTGTTATGTTGGGTTCTTGTGTTTAGTTTCGCGATTTACTTGTTGTAAATGGTAAATGGAGTACATTTATATAGCGCTTTCATGACCTACGCTAGGTCCCAAAGTGCTTTACAAGGCAACTCATTCACCCATTCACACACAC
>OOFC01043689.1:0-14414 GCA_900323345.1 Pseudochromis fuscus | reverse complement strand
GCGTAGGTCATGAAAGCGCTATATAAATGGAGTACATTTATATAGCGCTTTCATGACCTACGCTAGGTCCCAAAGTGCTTTACAAGGCAACTCATTCACCCATTCACACACACACTCACACACCAATGGCTACCGAGTTGTTGTGATTGTTTGGCTTTTGGTTCTGTCAGTGTTTTTCTTGTCTTTAAGTTGTGTTTTTGATTTCTTGGTTTTCTAGTTTTTTGTCTCGTCAATAGTGTGTAGTTCATTTCTCGTCATGTTTCCTGTTTTATTTTGGTAGTTTTGTTCCTTGTGTATGTTCTAGTCTTCCTGTTGTCTTTCCATGGGTGTGGTGTCCTGTTTAGTTTGGTGTTTCATGTTCGGTGTGTTCTCAGTGCTTTGTGTCGTGCCACTTCCTGTTTTAGTTTGAGTCTCTTCCTCTGTGTTCTGGTTGTTTCCTGTTAGTCTTGTCACACCTGTGCTGATTGTCTTGTCCGCCACAGCTTTTCCTGATTGTCCTCTCCACCTGTGCTCCATTGTACCTCGTTACCCAGGGTATTTAACCTCCTGTGTCTTTTTGTCTTGTTGCCAGTTTGTTGTCTTGTGTTTTGCCATGTGTTCCCCCTGATTCCTGCTCCAGTGGTTTTGCATCTCTGGGTTCTTGTTTCTTTTTTGTTCTACTTTTGTAGTTATTTGGTCTTGGTTGGTTTTATTTCTCCTGCCATTTTTGTGCAGCACCTTGAGTTTGTTTCTCTCACTAAAGACCTTTTTTGTTTAACTCAGAGATCTGCATTTTGGGTCCTGATTCCCGCTATATCCGTCTGACAAGCCCAATGTGGAAGTGCAAAAAAGTCTATGAAAGTGTTGATTAGTGAAGCTTTAAGAAATGATGTGGTCCAGGTTGAAAAGGGAGGATGGGTGGGAGAGGATGTGAACCTGCTGTCACCAGAGTCGATGCTATAGCCACATGCTATATTGCTAATATTAAATGTGTTGATAATGTGTTTAGCAAACCTCAAATTTAGCTACAGCACACCTTGAGATACTTTCTCCAATTTTCTTGTCTTATAATATTACATTTCTCTCATACACATTTCTATGCTCATCTATTTAAATTTTTTGACCAAACTTCCCGTGGTGGTGTGTTTCTGATATAGGCATCATATCCAGTCGGCCATCCTAATTCAAAGATGGTGCTTGTTCTTTGTTGCCCCATTACATGATATTCATTACCTTAGTGTCCTGCATTTCTTTTGATGTTTGGACAACATTGCGCTGATGTGGCATACGCACTTATGTAACCTTGAAGTCCAAATGGACTCTGATAGTAATGATAATAAACAGGATGTTTGGCCTTGGGAATATCAAAGAAGTCCATCAGAGCCATTAGTGGTTTCCTTGAATAGTCAAAAAGCAGCAGAAGTACATTAGCGACAGTCTTAATGGAAATTTTGAAGGATTTTTTTTTTTCTGTATGTGAGGATTATGGAGATTCACCTGCTGGGGAGAGTCAAACGTCAGCATTTTTCTTTCCATACGTTAGCTAATGTTGTATAAGAAGAGGATAGGAAGACGCCTCAGATCACAGTTAGCATGTTGGTCCAATCCATTTAAATGTTGTCGTGATATTTGCTCAGTCTCAAGCGATAAATTATTCGTGATGGTATAAGTCTATAGTATTAGTATAGAAATGGGCGCAGCAACTGGGTCTAAAACTGTGGTTGATGTGGAAGTGCAAAAAAACTGTAATACCACCAATGGCCACTAGAGGCTGCCTCCAAAGTTAGTTTATTCCAAATATGCAAATAACACAAAGTATAAGCTTCCTGACTGCTCCCAAACAAATTCATTGGCAGCATCGTCAGGTTCAAGGGTCAGACCCGCCTCCTCTCTCCTCCCTTCATATCCAAATATGGTCACTTCGGGCTCCAAACAACCAACGATGCCAAACATGTTAGCTTTGTCCCCTCTATCTACAGTCAAAACTCACCCACACACAGCTGCTAGAAAGGCTACACATACTGAGCTTTGAGGCAACTTATCTCAGACCACAACAAATAATTGTATTGATGATGTCATCTACACATTACATTAGTTAATCTGAACTCATTCTTGCTAAAAAGTTACCTGAACAAATCATCAATTATTACTTTTCTGCTCATGGTCCAATCAACTGTGTCAGCTGTAACTTCTATATAAGTTATTCAGCAGTGTGAAATTTATTCCCAACATGCCCAACATCACAAGTGGGACACTGGAGGTGGCAGTCTGGAGGGTCCGAGCTGTGCTAGTTTGCCACCATGAAACTCCAACAGTTGTGCTGCGATAATGAAACAATGTGCAGCGTGGTTCATGACCTGAGAGTTCTGCAAGTGTAAAGTCAGACCGACAAACCAGCACAGCAGAGCCTTCACCCCAGATCGAGAGTGATAGGTGGTTATGGGGAATGTAAATGAGATGCAAAATGGATTTATTTTTTTTTTAGTTTCAGTACAGTGTGAAAACCTGAATTCACCCAACTCCACACTGCTCAGGACAGCTGAAGAGGAGGAAAGGGGGGAAGAGGTAGAAGTGATAAAAGTGGGAGAAGCACCTACACAGGAAGATGCAAACTCGGAAAGATTTTCACATTTAAATACTTATTTTAAACTACCGTATTTTCCGGACTAGCGCACCTGTTTATAAGCTGCTATTGAATTTATTCGAACAGTTTCATGTGGTCCACTCTGACCGGGTCTGATGTGACGACGCTAAATGTAGCAGCGACACGGAGGTTGCTAGCTTGTAAAAAGCTAACGAGCTTCGTGCCACCGATACATGAGAAACACCGGTGTTTAAGTTCAAAGCGTCGGGGAAAAAGTAGCAGCTTATAGTCCAGAAAATACGGTATATATGATTTAGTATTTAATTTGGAGCCAGCATCTAGTGGCCATTGGTGGTATTGGAAGTGTACGGAAGCTCCTCTGTCGGCTTTCAGGACCAGCTGGAATCAAGTGGTGGAGGAATTACAGTGATTTGATTGACACATCACCTTCTGTCAGGAGCTAAAGGTTCGGGGTAAAAGGGTTAATTCTTTCTGATGGTTTGTGATTTATTTACCTTGTGTTTTTTCCCAGGTTATTCTTTTACTTTCTTATTTTTTTTTTTTTTAACTTTTTTTTTGTCCATTTTTGGTCATGTCCGGGCCCTACTGGTCCACGCTTTATGTTCCCTCCATGTTCGATAAGCTGCCATGTAGTGTGGCTTTAAGAGCTCAGAGCACTGCAGATACTATAACATGCTGTGCTCATGTCTTGATGCTTTTCCTGCAGAAAAAGCAATTACTGAAAAGAGTCTCTCTCCCTTTATGATTCCCCGCTGCACTGCATGTAAACTGCAAACCATGTTACTTCAGTCCACATGAAATATGTGCAAAATATCCAACGTTGTGCTGAGTGAAAGTTTGACATTTCTCTGCTTATCTGGCGATTTTTGAATTCCACCTCAGCAGTTCTGCTGATTCCTGGTGAATAAGATAATCTTCGAAAATGTCACGTAACGGAAAAAACTGACAGAGCTCATTGTGCTGCATGGTGCCTAATATCACTCTGCTCTGTGGGAACATGGAGTTTTAATTACAGCCTTATATACAGAGTTGATGGAACAATTTAGCACAAACACAACACGTATCATACATGTACATCATGCAAATAACCTATGAAGTCCTTACATCCCTGTGCACCATCTGCCAGTTAATGAGTTTCCCTTCGTCTCTGTGTCACTGTCATCTCAGCACCTTCCTGTGGACGAGCACTTTGTGAGGCGCGACATGATCAGACCTGCAACAATTTCCTCTCCACCCTCCTCCTTCCTACATGCAAAACTCTCATTATGGCCACCGTGCAGTAATGGCCACAAAATGTAATCTTGGAGCAGGAGACGCTGCTTCAGCCACGCCACCACCCAGCCTCCCCGTGCACAGCGTCCCTCAACACATTCAATTAGATAATCAATAAAAGCATGTGTGCTCACACAGCGAGCCACAATCCTTGCTGTTCTGATCTGATTAGACCATCTAATTGCATTTTTTTATAGCAAGGATAATATGATTATGTCTATGGAGAGCAAATGTGAAAAGCCTAAACCTCGCCATGCTATAAAACTATAGGGGAATAATGTAATGATGTCTGATTGCTGGCTGCATTTTACTTCTTTGATCAAAGATGCAATCAGTCTCCTGTGGCGGCTTTGTGTGTTTCAGACGTCAGGGCCTGGACGTCACAAAACTTTTCAGATCAACCGGGATGAAAACTTAAGTCGTATGTTCGAAGGATCAGAGAGAAGGAACTGACCACAATATTAAATTCTCTGGAGCTTAGTCTGAGCCAGCAGCCGAGAAAACACGGTGTTATTTTTGTCTCCGAATTCAACTTTAGGACTCGCGTGGGCTCTGTCATAAAACCTGCTTTTTATTGTCTCACAAACACAAGTGCTGATGCTTTTCTTTCACAATGACACGGAGACAAACGCACAGTCTTGTACCATGAAGGTGAGACGACTGGACGAAGCTAACGTGATTTCACCCGTTGGTTTGTGGAGTTGCAGGAGTTTGGCATTTGAACGTTGCCATGTTGGGGTTTTTGGAGCCAGAATTGACCATAATTGGATTTAAAAAAACAAAAACAAAAACAGATTAGTAATTTGAGAGAAAAAAAAAATTTGTCTCCCTAATTATTACCGACCTGAAATGTTACATCCTGAATTCTGTGTCGAATCAAGACGTGGTTAGAAGAAGCACATCTGATTGATCTGTAGGCCATGCAAGGACAGATGATGAAGGAGATAATAAAGGAGAAATGAGGTGCAACTAAAGATAGACTAAAGCGACAACAATCAATACGTCCTGTGGGAGAGGTTAGTCCCAACACTCACCTCAAATTGGCCGAGCACCGGCGGCTCTCATCAGGCCACGTGTTAACCCAGACTGACCTCTGTGGGGATGGAGGGAAATTAGATTCATGTCTCCCTCTTGTTCACAGAAATGCAGGAAAAGTTTGATGTCATGCAAAATAAGATGATTCACACAGGAATGGATTTCAAGCTAAAGAAAGAAACAACTTCTCCTCTAATCCTGCATTCACATTAGTTTTCTACCAACATGCCAGTACAACCCTCTAAGAACCAGGATGAACATTTATATAATAAATACATTGTTTTCAGTGTAATAAACGTCATGTATCAGATTTTCTGTGAAGCGCTGATGGATTGATTTACTGTTTGTTAAAAAATGAAAATTTCCTGAGAACATTGTGTGAAATTGTTACCTTTAGCTTCTTGGATGTGAAGTTTGTTTACTTCAGTGATTTATTTTGCTTTTCATTAGTGATGGGGACACAGATTCACATGAATTCTTATTTCATCTGATTAGTTTTGCTTTTATCATCGAACAGCATCCTGACAGTTCACACACAGACTCTACCTTAAAGTCCATACTCAGAAATCCAGGTGTTTGGGTACATCTCGGATGTAAATCTGTACATATTACCGTATTTTCCAGACTATAAGCTGCTACTTTTTCCCAACGCTTTGAACTTAAACCGGTGTTTCTCATGTATCGGCGGCACGAAGCTCGTTAGCTTTTTACAAGCTAGCAAGCTCCGTGCCACCGATACATTTAGCCTCGTCACATCGGACCCGGTCAGAGTGGACCACATGAAACTGTTCGAATAAATTCAGTAGCAGCTTATAGACAGGTGCGCTCAATAGTCCAGAAAATACGGTAATTGAAGGCTGTGTTATTTTAGGTGTAAGACAAAGAAAATCTGTGCCACCAACATAACCATTTACCTTCATATGAGAAAACTGAATTCATGTATTAATTTTGGTAATATTGGAGCCAAATAGTTGCACAAAGCCATTTTACTACTGGTTTAAATATGTAGACAACAACATACATAAAAACATATTTTATTGTATGGCTTCAGTTATCACTTGATCAACTCCAGTACATTTTATTTCTATAGACCAGTCAGGGCCAAATGGCAAAACAATCTCTGTTTTATAGCATATTCAGAAATTACAAGAAGGAGAAACGGCACATATGCTCCTTTGTTGTGTGTGTGTGTGTGTGTGTGTGTATCGAGGCATGCGGAGTAGATTTTAAACCATCCCTCACCAGCGGCACACTGTATGAAGACACTCATCCCCCGAGGAGCCTCCATCTCCGCTGTCTACGAGCGAATCACAAACACAGCTGAAGGACACATCCCCATTTTGTCCCAGCCTCACGACCATTGCTGTCACTGGGCTGAGAGATAACTGGCTTACCTAACCTGTCCTTTATGTGAATGTCAGAGTGGCCATGCAGGGGCCGTGACACACCAACATGAGCCCCTGTAGTCTGCAACCAACACTCTCTCGGCGCTGAACTGCCAGCTTTCTATCCATTACATCCTTATTGCCACGGAGACAACACTCTATGAAGGAAACAAATCCAATCATAGGTTTTTTTTTTTTATACACTTATGACACTTTCATGTTGATTTCTGCTAATACTTCCTGGACCTTTAAGCACTACTTCATCCCCTCCAGATGGTGCAGTAAGAGACCGGGACACTCATCTTTCACAGCTCCTCTCATGTTAAGACGAGGTTGTTGATGTTGACTCAGATTGCTGTTGGAGCAGTGACACTGTGTGCATCATCTTCATCTAAATTCCTCTGTACAGCCAAGTCAGTCACCAGAGATGAAGTCAGACTTCAGTAGATGGAATTAATTGCTTAACCTCTACAAAATCAGCTGCCAATAAATTACATGGGGAAATGACTGATCACATACATCAAGTTGGTACCACCAGAGGTTAGTCTGTCACAGTTAATCAGACAGTTCAGCGGCATGCACCTTTTTGTGGAAAGAAAATCCAGTGTGACTGCAATTAAATGCAGGAAGGCCACGAGTATTATCCTGCAGATGTCGGACTAATATTACTCCATGTACTGGAAACATGTAAAATACTGAATCTGTTTGCAGTTTACCTCCAAGTAGCCGTGTTGATCTTCAGGAAAAGGGAGGAATATTGGACGGGATGACAAATGCTACATTGCACAATCCTTGATTTTATTATTTTTTTTTGAAAGCTATTTCAGTTCGCTTGATTTTGCGGGAGAGGATTCAAGCCTATCCTCTGTCACTTTAAACATCACAGCCGACTAACAATCCATCAAGTGAAAAAATAAACACGTCCATGTCCACAGGCCATACCAATATCTGTATTCACGCTGACAACACGCTGCGGGGATTAATGGTGATGTAAATGGGAGCACTCACACATCAGTGCAGCTGGTTCACATCATCCCGGTGTTGGTTCAGCTTCGGCTCAACTTCCTGCTCTCACAGTGGTTTCATCAGTTTTGTGGGTATCCCTGGATTGGAGCTGCTGAAGTGATGGTCAAAGGGAGAGAGTGGAGGGAGACGCACAGATGATAGTAATATTCTACTGAGAGTCATTCTGAAGAAGAAGAGTTTATTCATGGTAAGTGGGGCTGTAAAAATCCTCTGACTTTAGCTGACCCCTCTGTCTGGCAATAAATACTTTAAAATATGGACCCTGGAGGTCATTTTTAAAGTATGTGTGAATTTATATTCCTCATGACAGTGTCATAAAACACCACACAGAGCAGATTCACCATCTCCCATTGTCTGCTGCTCATGCATCTAAATACTGTCTTTTCATCCAGTTTCACATTTCGTCATCTGTCCATGTTCACATACACAAATGTGAACGCAGTATAGTTTGCAGTGTGCGTACTAGTATGTAAAAATACATAGTGTACAATATACAAATTCCTTAACGGAGCAGCTTATTGAAGTCAGCAAACCGAGCTGGAAACACAAACCCAAGGTAAACGACATCTTTCATTTTGAGAGCCCACCTTGAATTAATCCAATTTAAAGGTTTAGCTGCACCGTGCACTGCAGCATTCACTCAAACTAATCCATATCACACCCACATACTTTTTGCACACATAAAATTGCGTGCATGTGCGCAGATACACGCCCCCCTGCATGCTATCACACCTACATATGCACCTTCATGGAAACACACAAACGCAGGGGAAAATGTCTCTTATGTAACCGAGACCCAAGACATGTCCACTTTGTTTGAATAGTCGTATCAGTTGGTCTGCAGGTATTCTTTGGTGAGACTCTGCTCATAAACACCCGCCTTCTCCTGGACGTTACAACTCTAACAAATATCGATAAAGATTCATTGCGTCCTCTTTCTATTTTCCTCTCATGAATATTCAGCAGCTGGGTTTTAGATGTGTCTTGTGTGAGTGGGGAGCACGGGCGGATAAGAATCTGTACATCAAACACAAATGAATGAAAAAAAGTAGCGTGACTGTCTCTGGGGCTTCTATACCCCACCTTCAGCATCAACACGGCCCCGGGGCAAAATGAATGAGAGCTGCAGACTTGAGGAGTGCAAAGGAAGCTAAGAGGCACTCAGTAAATAGTCAAGGTTAGGTTTCATCTCACTCCTTAGACACACATCCTGTCTGAATGTGGAGAGAGTGCAGACGAAAGGCTTCATCTGTCCACTCTCATAGCAATGTGTTTTACACCGGTAATATATTAATGCTCTTAAACGCTTGAAATGTGCTCCATATTTTATTTTTATGTTTATTTTTTTATATAGCTATATTCATATACATTTATTCTGTTCCTCACCGGCTGCTCACTTCAAGCGACGCATGGAGAAATAAAATGTAGGTTTTACACAAGAGCATCATTAAACGCTATCCACAATAGAAAGAGGATAATTTGGAGACAAATTACGCTTATTGTCACACTGGTAGCTGTCAAAGAGGGCAAGTGAATGATTTTGAGTACTTGATGACTATTCATTTCTCTGCATTTCCAATACTTATTCTACCTTCAATTGAATTCTTGTAATGGCACATTGAATGCCATTGAAAAGACACTAAGTGTGCTATGAAATGCCTTTAATGTGGAGATGGATCAGCCAATTAGCCACTGTATCTCACAGCGTGCTATTCAGATTCACTAGAGTGAAATCAAAATGGAGTGTGTCAGAAAACACTACCATTTATTGCCGCAGCCTACCTCACTATTTCGCAAAGCGGTAAATCCACTTACGGTGCATGGATCATCACACATCCTCGCACTTTATGATAAAGGAATGCAAAGTGGAGGTTATATGTGAACGTCAGACAGTTATATGAAAAAAAAAGAGACAAGGTGGAGAGTGAAAATATGCGTGATGTGATGTTTTGAATATAAAGAAAGGATGAATTCGAACACCCTGACCTGCCTTTGGTCATTACCAATTTCATGACATTACATCATGTGATTTGATCCTTAAAGCTTACAGAAAGTCTGTTCACATAATTACATTATCGCATCAGGAAGTCTGTTTGGAGCCTAAAGTTGGATCAATATTTCACAGTTCCTTCTCCATCCTGCTGCACAGGCTTGAATTTCTAACAGTCAGAAAGTAAGAATTTGAAGTTGATTTGCACAAGTGACCTCAAACAGACGACTCAAACGGTCTCCAAAGAGCTTTCATAATAGACAATTAGCATCATCTGTTTATCTGCGTGCTCTGTGAATCCTTCTTTGGCCATCTCCCCTACAGTCATGGAGCTTCAGGACTTGGCATTTGAACATGGGCCCTGGAAGACACTGGCTAATTAGTTCCTGAGGAAGGAGCAATCCATCTTCCTTAGGAAGTGATGTGTCCACTTCTGCAGTTGTGGTCAGTGCTCTTTAAATTAAAATGTCTCAAACTCAGAAAATAGAAAGTAAAGAATAAATAAAATATAAATAAACTACAGGGAAGGGGATTATTGTTTTCTCCTCCAGATATAATTAAAGACAAGTGCTTTCCAAACTGTGTTGTTCTGTTTAAAGACAAATTCACTGCAAACAAATTGTTACTAGATACAAGATTAATCATTTATTATTTCTACATGATTCCAACCTTTTTTCAACCTTTTAGAAAAGCTGCTGTTTGTGTTATTGACAAAAAAACAAACTTTAATCTTCCTCCTGAAATTTAACTAATAAATAAAAGCCTCACCTGTGAACCAGTATCAGATGTATTCATACTCAGTATGAAATAATCATATTATAAATGTTGCACAGCTGCAATTAAATTTACCTGGCACCAGATCAATGTAAACATCTCCTAAGACTGAGTATTGATTTGCACAGTATACTGAACTTTTATCAGGTGCATGTAAATACGATCTATTAAAATGGATGAATTTATCTTCCAATTAATCTTTGTATGCATATTTCACCATGTGTGCATGTCTTATCATATAGTTAGAGCAATAGGTGAGCAGCCACTTAAGCATGGTGCTGACTGTATTGTTCACTTACTTTTGCCAAAAATATTCATTTGAATTGAATTAATTTGTTTAAATTGGTTATTTTTGTATCAAATTTCAATCATATTTACTTTGTGGTAAAAGAAATAAAATATAAATAAATATATCATGTGACTTTTGTCATCTTGCTCACAGCAATTTCAACCAATGGTATCATTACATCCACCTGTCAATCATTCTGCTGTTTGCGGCACAGTTCAGTCACAGTCAGAAAACACTGAGATGGAGAAGCAGTAGCTGTAATAGTGATCAGCAGTATCATATGAAATACTATTCTGATGTCAAAGTGATTGATTGTAGTTTCAACCAGATTTGGCTTTGATTGTTTCTTTAAAAAAAAAAACTGTGAAGATTAAATTGGTTATAAATGCATGCCCTTTTAATATAATTAAACCGTAATGATTACATTACTATGGTTACATGTTAGGTGTGTAATATTTAGTTAAATTCATGCTTTGGTCAAAAATCCATGTATTCTGCCACAGCATGAGCACAGTATGTGTCCTTTTAAATTAGAAAAATGCTTAAACCTTATTATGGATGGCTTAGTATTATCTCATTGTCAACAGGCATGTAGAATATCTTTTTTTTTTTATGCATAACAGCAAAAAAAAATACATTTCCTTCTCTGCTGTTCACAATCAGTAAGCTACAGGCATGCAGGATCTCATGTTGTGTCATTGCTTCAGTGCATTTATTATAATAAGACACACTGCGAGTAAACTGTTGTCCGCGATGCCATCCGTGAATGCGGGGAAAGACGAAGTGGCCCCATCTGCAATGGAGATCTGAGATAGAGGCAAGCAATCAAAGCTGACTAAAGGCATTACCAAGTAATGAGCCAGTGGGTGGGGGATCTTCCCCCATCGAGAGTTATTGGATGATGGCTGTTTGTGTAACTTCTAATCCTCAAAGTGGGAGTTTATTGAGGAGAAAATAAGTTTACTGTAGAAAAAGTATAGGCTTGTATTTCAAGCATGAACTTGAATTACTTCTAAATGCAGAGAGATGAGGGTGGTTGGCCTTATCCAAATTGGCTTCTCACCAATGCACAGAAGTCAGTTTATCCATTAAGAAAACAAAGGCTGTGTCTTGAGATGGTTCACTTCACGTTGCTAAGAACAATCTGATATCTTGATATGATATTTGGTGATGTTATTTTAAAGGGACTATGTTGAATGTGAATGGAGAAATGTAATCTGAAGGTCACATGTCTCTATCTAGATTGTCAGCCAGTCATCTTCTTTACCTGCCTCTTGGGTCGCAGGGGTCTGCCGGAGCCTATCCCAGCTGTTATCGGGCAGGAGGTGGGGTACACCCTGGACAGGTTGCCAGCCTGTCACAGGGCTAACACAAAGACAAACAATCATTCACGCTCCCACTCACACCTATGGTCAATTTAGTTTGATCAATTTATCTAACAATCATGTCTTTGGAGTGTGGGAGGAAACCAGAGTACCTGGAGAAAACCCACCATGCACAGGGAGGACATGTAGACTCCACACAGAAAGGCCCGAGCTGAGATTCAAACCCTGAACCTTCTTGCTGTGAGGCACAAGTGCTAACCATTGCCACCCTGTCTAGATTGTAAGCATGAATAGTTTCTGTGGTTTAAATCATCCAGAAAAATGTGTATGATTTTGTTTGAACCTTCTTCACCATTGTGTGTGTTTTAGGACGGGACAAATTGAACTGAATGTTCTCTGCAAGGTTGTGTGTAATCATGGTTAAACAGAACCTTGTGCCCATTTACTCAACTTTATTTGTGTTTTGAAGGACACATGTTATTTTTTAATTAATTGTGATTCTGACAACCTGCGAGCTGTAGCAATATACTTTTGTATGTTTGATTTAGCAGTAAAAAATCATATTGAAATTGTAATTGCAGCATTTGAACAATTTGTACAAAACGTGACCTCTAAAAAACAAATAGCACATTTCCTGTACAAAAATACCCTAATATGAACAATATCTACATGGTCAAAGAATATTATGCATCCAAATCCACCAAAAATTATAATTCATTTGTATTTCAGATGCACAAGAAACATAGCTAGGACTAGGCAGAAGTGCAGTTAATGCACAGATGTCAGAGAAACATAACGTCATGTAGCGCATGGTGAGGCAGCTCACCAGCATGCACTTAGGCAATGAAATAAGCAGTGTTATCATAATTTTATCTGTGCTACCAAGCTGTTGTTGGTGTAATCTGTGAACTGTGTCCTGCTATGTTACCACTGTTCTCTTTATATTTCCATGTCATACAGTCATGGAAAAAATGATTAGACCACCTTGTTTTGCTGGTTTCATTTTGTTCATTTTAATGCCTGGTACAACTAAAGGTACATGTGTTTGGACAAATATCATGATAACAACAAAAATAGCTCAGAATAGTTTAATTTAAGAGCTGATACTGAGCCATTTTCCATGGTTTTCTTGATAATAATCAAAGTCACTTAAGTTCCCACATCAGTAGCTATGGTATTACACTACCAAAAACAAACAGTGCTTTTAGGCAATCTATGTTTTCTTTACTGTCTGTTTTAGTCACATGATTCACACAGGAGTTAGTACTTGATTGCATAACTATTGTTTTTGATGGTAAGGGTGGTCTAATAATTTTTTCCACCACTGTATATTTAATTAGCCCTGCGACAGATTAGCGTACACCCGGCCTTTCCCCCATTGCCAGCTGGAATAGGCTGGCAATGGGGGACTGGATAAAGGGGTATACAGGATGGCTGGATGCATGTACAGTTAATCAATACTGTGAATTATTACATCACAGTTGATGCTGTGTATGTGATTACTGAGATAGTCATCCTTGGCAGTGATCTAATGACTCAATGCAACACTGGGGATCAATTTAGTTCCACCAATGAATCACATTACGTGAGAAAACATCCTCCCACGTGGGAAATGTTCCTACATGTGGGGACATGGTTCTGAAAGTGGACAATTAAAATGATTTCACCAAACACGTTTCCATGACATATGTGCATAGGGCTTTGGTCCCCTGTTCATCCTGCTCATGAAGCCCTTTCTTCCTGATGCAAGTACACCCAGGTACCCTCGGGAACAGAATCCATAGTCCTTGTTCTGAGTCAAAATGACTTCTAAAGTTCAGCTGAAGTTAAAATGAGGCTGAGCCTCTCTGGATCAGACCTGTTCCAGCACATCCCCCAACAACCTGTCATGGTTTGTCCTTCCTGGGAGTGATGTCGTTAGGTGCTCACCACAACTGACAGGGAGCACCCGACAAGCCCAGATGCTCTGACACAGTCAACCGGCCATAACGGTTTGGCCTTTGTCAAAATGACATGGGACTTCACACCTTCTCCCCCGTTCTCCACCATCCACACTGCCCACACCCACTACAAGAACCAGCTGTTCATTTTAACTGGAAGACTTTGACGTGGACCTTTGCTATGAGATAATCAACTATGAATCTGGTCATTGTTTTTTGACTCATTAATAAAAAAAGGCAGCTAGAGTTAGCCTATTGACTACCTGAAGCTGATTTAGTAGTAAATATTTGATTAAAAAATATGCATTGATATGGTTATCTCTAGCCTGCATTGATATTTGAAGCTGAGTTACACAATATAGACAGCCGTCAGGACCACGAGGTCTTCTGCCATAAGTGGATTGTTGTATGAACTTTTTTTTTTCGTTCTTCTAACATGATTAAAAACTAGTATTTTAGTCTAGTTCTAGTATTTATAGTTTAATATTTATAGTAGTTCTAGTTTATATCTAGTTTTAATATTTCAGTATCTCTTATTATTCAAAGAGTTGTGCAAGGTAAAAACATGTTCAGAAGCAGAGTTGGGGGTAACGCGTTAGTTAGCAACGCGTTAGAGTACTCAAATTACTATTTTGGACTAACGAGTAACGTAACGCGTTAGTCTCGTAGTTCCCTGTAATCTAGTACTAGTTATTTTTTCTAACCAGTAACGCATTAATGTGGGAACTTGACTCTTCTTCCCGGATTGGTTTCCCCTGAGGTCGGTGACACTGAAGTGCCGCAGCAGAGAGAGA